>CAODLS010287305.1:0-19793 GCA_948243855.1 Flueggea neowawraea | reverse complement strand
TTCTTCAGCAGTCCTTTAGTGGCATTAACAAGGTTTAAAGGGATCAAAAGCTTGTTCTTTTGGTTCAGCTCCTTTGGTGGTACAAGTTTCAATTTTTCTCACAACGTTAGGTATACTTCTTGACACCAAACTTTCTGTTTTGTACATGCATGTTCTTGGGTGGTTTTTTTTTGTTTTGATTGGACTAATAACCTTAAAAGACTCATAAGAAACCCAACAGAATTACCTTATGGTAGCAATTACAAACTATGCCAACTTATAAATTGTCTCAAGTATGAAGGGGCATTTTCCTCACATGTGTGGCAAAAGAGGATGTTTGGCATATTCTTTCATCCAATAACATTGGCTCTGATGTTTATGGGGAGTTAGAGACACATAAGTATATTCTCTTACATTGTTGCTTTGTATGATCTATCTGGAATTAAGTTTTTAATTTGTTTGGGTTAGCATCCACCAAGATTTTGAATGGTTTGTATTATTTTTATCTTTGGTCAGCTATGATACAAGGACAACTCAAACAAACCTTTCATGTGACATTATGGTAATTGCTTGCTTAGGAATTATGGAAAGCTCATAATAGAAGGGTATACAACTTATGAATGCTCATTTATACATATTTGTATATTCACATTCATACTATTTTTGTCACAAAATTGGGATATATTGATGAGTTATAGTCTTTAATTGATTCATTTTGTCTCCATCAGGTCATACTTCGATATGTTGATGCATAGGAGCAAAAATGGAGCTTAAACGATGAATTTTGGGTTGTTTGGGATAAGACACGTCCATGGAATGACATGGGATGACCATGCGATGACTGACGTGATGAACAATGAGAACACAAATGGTCTATGGTGAGACATGGTCGTGTCTTTCCCAGAACGCACAACTTCATGTTTTTAAGGCGTGGCACCAAAACCTAAGGAAGGAGCCGACATTAGACACTGAAATGCATTCAGTTTAGGGTTATAGAATGTGGGAACTCAAGGAAAACTCGATTCGCATCAAGATCAAAAGAATTACGCGAAGGATTGAAGGATTCGTCATGGGTTCTTCTTCATTCTAGATTCTCTTTGTATCTTGTCATTTGTCTTTTTAAAAGTATAAACTAAATACTTTGTGCATCTAGATGTGATGAACCCTAGTTTGACTATATGATGGATTGATTTTTATTCCTTCACTTATTTATGCAGTTGAGATTCAATTATGATTTCAATTGTTGATTGTTGAATTGATTGCTGCTAGCATTTCGATTCCATTACTAATTCATACATGTGCAATCGAGAGATTATGTGTATGATAGATCATTCATAATTGAAAGGATTTGCATGCAAACCTAGAGATAGGTCAACATAAATCCTCCGGATTATGGTCAAACCTAATAGTGAAATTCTTAGATAGATAAAGTAATGATAGGGGTTTTAATTACGAAGAGGTTCCGATTAATGAACTTAGTCGTTAGACATTAGCTAACTTGAGAGAAAGGCTAATGTATCGTAGGAATTTCCATGGTCCAATTGCTTGGATAACTATTTTAATAACAAGATTTTTTCATTTAGTTTGGTCTAGGGAGATTCAGCATCTAGGTGCAGTTTTCCTATTGATTGATTTTATATCTTTTATTGCTTGTTTTCTGTTCTTGTGTTGACTTTATTTATTCTATTTGTTCAGAATCACTTAATTTGTTGTTTAGATAACAGAGTGAAAGTGAACAGCTAATAATCATAGTCTCCGAGGGATACGACACTCGGTACTTATAGGTCCACTAGCTATAAACAATAGGTACACTTGCCTTAGTTTGTAGGTGTAAGGCGGACCGATTACGAAGTTTCTGGCACCATTACCAGGGGCTACAATAGTAGGAAAGCTTGAAATTTATTAATCTACCCATTTTATTTATTTTTATTTTGTTTTTTATTTTATTCTTCTCGCTTCATTGTTCTTTTTCTTGCTTTCTTTTGTCTATCTATTCAAAATTACGCTTTGGTTTTCTTGTGTTTGTTTTCTTCAGGTTTTGTTAATATATGACCCGAGGAAATCCTTCTGGGTTAGTTGAAGCACATCCTGAAACTGAAAGAACGACACTACAGAACCTTAGAAATGGACTCAGAGAAATAGCAGTACAAATGAATAACCAAGGTGTAGTAGAGCAACCTGTTGGAAGGGCAGGACCAATAAATGCAGTTGCTCAACCAATGACCATGTCGTATTATGCTAGACCAAATTTAATGGGGACTGAGTCTAGCATTGTGAGACCAGCTACTATAGCCAATAACTTTGAGATTAAACCAAGCATTATTCAGATGGTGCCACAATTAGTTCAATTTGATGGGTCGCAGGATGAGGACCCAAATACTCATTTAGCTAACTTTCTGGAGATATGCGACACATTTACGATTAATAGGGACATGACTGATGCAATCAACTTTAGGCTATTTCCATTTCCACTATAAAGTTAGGCTAAACAATGGCTAAATTCTTTACTGAGGGGTTCTATCACTACATGGAATCAGATGGCAGATAAGTTCCTACTAAAGTATTTTCCACCTGCCAAGACAGTAAAGTTGTGGAATGACATTTCCTCTTACGTACAGATTGAGTCAGAATCATTGTATAATACGTGGGAGAGATTCAAAGAGCTATTGAGGAAGTGTCCACATCATGGGCGACCTGTTTGGCTACAAGTTCAAACATTCTACAACAGGTTGAATTCAAGCACTAGGCAGATGATCGACACTGCAGCTGGAGGAACTTTGAATAATAAAACACTAGTGGCTACATAGGAGTTGATAGAGGAGATGGCCATGAATAATTATGAATGGCACATAGCACGACCGAAGCCATCAAAATCAGCTGGGTTGTATGATGTAGACGCAGTAATAGCTTTAGGCATGCAAGTGGAGGTTTTAAGTAAGAAGATTAAAGGACTTTTTAGAGTGCAGCAACTGGCTTAAATTACATATTATGAGATGACTGAGGGTCAAGGGACTTAGGATTGCATGGAAAAAATGTGAACTATATGGGTTGTGGGAGCAATCCTCATAACAATCCCTACAGCAACACTTATAATCAAGGGTGGCAGAATCACCCGAACCTTTCATAGGGAGTTCAGAATCAGCAGAGATAGAATCAACCACCTGGGTTTCAGTAGCCATAGCAGTTAGTGAAGACAAACTTGAAGGAGTTGATGAGCAAGTACATTGAGGCTTCTCTCCACAATTTAGAGAGTCAGATTAGGCAGATAGCTAAGCTGTTATCTCAAAGGCAACTGATCTCCTTACCAAGCAACACTGAAATAAATCCTAAGGAGTAGGTTCATGCTATATGTAATACCCAGTCCGTTCCGATGAGACTTTCCTGTAGCATTCCAACCAATTTTGACAAGGTCTCTGGTGAACAACATTCGATTTTGAATGAAGTCAATTCATTCCCAGTTTGAATCTCGAATGTATGAGATGATGTTTAGGTGTTTGGGAATGTTCACATTTGTTTCCAGATGATGTATTTGCAAGTTGGGTGTTGTTAGGTCCTGACAATGATGGGAATGAAGATTTTAAGTTTGTGATGTGATTTTGCGCGTGTTAAGGTGAGTTGGAGCTCCACAACGCATGTTGAAAGGTTTTTGTGTGTGTTGATCATCTTTGAGATGGACCATAACCATGCCTAAGGCCTTCTGTGAGCGTTGGAGTGGTTCTATGCACATTGAGTATCGCCTAGAAGTAAATCATGAGCAACTGAAGTCGTCTACATGCTTTGTACACATAGTGTGCGAGTTGTTCATCGTCTAGGAATAATCCATAGGGATTTCAAGTACATGCATCGTATGGAGTTCTATGCACACAGATCTAGTTCTTGATGGAACCGAGAGTTGTTGAACGCCATATGTGCACATTGGATATATTCTATAGGCACAGATGGTGGTGCAACGCATGTAGATGGCTATGTTTCTGCTGAAATTGGCAAAAAAAATTGTGTGTCAGTCTGCGAGTCTATAAATACCCCTTCCCCAACCTTATGTCCGTCATTTCCACATCAAAACACTTCAAAACTCTCCCAATCTGTCTCTCTTCACTTCTTCTAGTCTAACATTGAATCCTTTCCATTTTCTGAGGTAAGATTACTTCTTTAACACATATCTTCTCCCATTTGATCATTTAAATTCTTGGAATCCCGTTTTGGCTAGGATGACGTTTTGAAGTAGGGTTTCAGATCTAGTTAAATCTGTGTTGATGGGAGTTAAATGTTGTTAGATTATGGATATTTGGGGTCAAAATCTTAAGGTTTTAACTTTAGTTTTGGAAGTTTTCGCGTTTGGATGAAATGGGTTTATATGGAACTAGGGTTCGAATTTTCTGTTTCTTTTGTGTAATTGGAAGTTGAAGAATGTTAGATTAAGTTAATATGAATTTAGAAGAACATGATTTGAGCTTTGGTTTTGAGGATTTAAGCATTTGAATGAAATGGGTTTGTCCTTGAGAGGAAGTGACGGGTCTAAACAATTTTGGATGGGTTATTGGTTAAATCTGAGTTTGCTTTTGATATATTTAGGTATGGGAGACCTAGATTAACATAAATCTAGGTGAATTTCAAAGATTTGATGTTGTTTGTTCTAGGGTTCATGGGAATCCGAATTTTAGATTATGAGTTCTTGAAGATTTATGGCTAATTATTGAAAAGGGATGTTAGATTTGTGTTCAGGAAGTGAATTATATTCGATATGGGTGATTGGTAAGGTTGGGTTTCATTTTCAGCATTTACATTCATCAAATTTCTGTAGTGCCACAGTTATCCTTTCTGAGTTTGTTGTAATCTGTTTCTACTGTCAGCTAGGTATGACTTTCGAGGCACTCAGCCATTCACTAGTGGACTGTGATTTGGAGTATTGGCTCGGTGTCCAGGTGAGTGCGATGTCGACTTCAGACACATAGGTTATGTCTTATAAATATAATACGTTTTGATGTGTATGGTTTGAATCTTAAATTGGTTTAACAATGGTCTGGCTAATAATAAATTGAATTGTGTGATTAATAACCACACTTAGTATCTGTTTCTGGTATGTAAGTATAATTACATATACATTCTGGAAATGAGCTCTGTTGCATGACCGTCTGATATATATACCTTATTTTATATTATGATACATGCTCTGTCTGCTAAATATTTTGTACTATGTCTGATAATGTAAATATCATATTATGACATATAATACGCATTATCTATTTATGTTAATATATATATATGTATGTATAAGTACGTACATATATATTAATATTACTCTGACTCTGAAGACCTAGCTACGAGGTAATGTGGCCTTTGGTATACCAATTCTTTGTTAAACCTAAGTCCCAGGGCAAAATGGTGGCCCATGTGTATCGCGTAGACACGCGAGACTTGCCCGATCTGGTGGAAAATGCCCACATATTCTCTGTCTGATTATGGTGGCTTATATATGTCTGATACTATATGTCATAGTGGCTATTGTCTGCTATCATGTTAGATGAGGTATAACAAATCTGTTGAGTCTGTATTATTGCTCATTCTCCTGTAGTATATTATATTGTAGACTGGCGTAGTATATTTTGCTAGAGCCCGGGGACTGCAATGCTCGCGGCTATACCCTCTGATTAGTTATGTCTATCTATTACAGCGTTGAGACCCTAAGGATGTCAAATGTTCGACCCTCTTGAGTTGAGTACCGTTGAGACTCTTGAGGTTGATGATTCTCTGTTAGGGATCTGGTGTGGCCAGCGCATTATCAATATAGTACAGGTGTATGATCAATTATCATCAGATCTGTATAAAATTCTGGGTAATGTAATAAAATATTTATGTATGAAATTCTATATCGCCTAGATAGTATAAATCGGTATAATACACTGCATGCATTGTCTACTCCTTTGTCTATTATAGATTATGTCTGACTGCATGTTGTCTGCTCTGGTTGTGAAATGTTTTTTGAAATGCTTTCGAATTGTACTAGTATGTATAACGAGTGTATATGTGTATATCAGTATATGTTGTATGCGAAAGTTTTCTAAATGTTTTCAAAATAGTTTATATGAGGTCCCGAAGACATTTTAGAGCGCCATTCCTCACTGAGTTTTCTCACCCCTTCCCTTAACATTTTCAGGTAATTCAGCTTCCATGTTCAGTATGGTCTTCAACTTCCATTTTGATCAGGCTCCAGTTGGTATGGTTAGTTAGGTGCTCCACACCGAGAGTTTGGGTTTCACGATTTGGTTTCTGCTTGTATAATTGGTTTGAATAATTGCATATGTATATGTATAAATATATATAATCTTTATATTTTGATTTGATAATGTTTTGGTTTTATTACGAATTATAAATGTATATTAATATTGAATTACTATTAAAATGAATAATTGGGTAGAGTTTATGAGTACTCTGAGGCTTGTGCGAAATGGGTTGGGCTCCTACAGACGATCCACCTCATACACCGATCATGGTCCAAAAACGGGTCATGACACTATATTTGTCAATAGGGTTGATTATAGCAATGTGGAGGGAAGCATGGAAGAATAAAAGGCTCAAAAGAAAATTTAGGTAAATAAGGTAGAAGAGGTTGAGCCAAAAAAAGGTGCTTCACGAGTACAGGCCTCTGGTTTGTTATCCTGTAGCACTCTTTCGGAGGGAGCATGTGAGAGCAGCCTCGAGTGATATTGAGAAGCCAACTGCCAAACCCAAGCAACAACTACCTATAGTTGAGTCTAATTAGAAGAAAGAGAAGGTCGAGCTACCTGATACATCCCTTGAATTACCGGTGAAGCTACAAGACCTAGGGAGTTTCTTTATCCCTCTTACTATTGGTAATTTAGACATTGATGATGCATTAGCTGACTTAGGTGCTAGTGTTAATGCGATGTCGTATGATTTGTTTGAAAAGTTGGACTTAGGAGAACCCACACTGACTAGGGTGCCCGTGCAGTTAGCTAATAAGTATGTTGTGCATCCTAGAGGCATTATAGAGAATGTTTTTGTTAAGGTAGGAGATTTGAAGTTTCGTGTTGATTTTATGATCATTAACATGATGTGTAATCTGAAAACCCATTTGATCCTAGGACAACCATTCTTAGCTACTTCTAGGTCCATTGTTGATGTGTATGATCAAGTGTTAACCCTTAGAGTCGCAAATAAGTGTGTTGAAATTAAGGACTCTAAGGTCCAACACCATGCTGACTCACATTCTATTGCGAAAAAGGTTGTTTTGTCTAATATGGTGCAGGTACCCGACAAGGAAGAGTCAAGTGATGCACCCGAGGTGGATGAAATGGTGCATAAAGGAAAGAAGAGAAGGCCAAAAACTTGGAGAAAGAAAACCAAGAAAGAGACGCTTGAGCCGTTACAACCAAAAGCCAATTCAACAGCGATATGTCATCTCATATGGCACATTAAGAGTAAGGAGGTGAATCAATGCAATGTGCCAAGGTGTTGAGTTGGTGCGAATCCTTCACACATTGCATACAAGCCCCCGTGATAGGTCTTACCCACCAACGTCAAATTAGTGACATTAAAGAAGTGCTTCTTCGGAGGCAACTCGAGTTTGGTTTTTGTTGAAAGTTTTTTTTGTTTTGCATTTTATCCAAGTTTGTTCTTATTTTCAAATTTTGTTTTATTTAGTTGAGTTTGTTATTTTGTTTTTAGTTTCCTTTTGTTTTGGAAGGGCTTTTCATATACTTGGATGAAATTCACGCCAAGACTCATCTCTGCAGACCTGTTTGCAGGGAAGTTCCAGAACTCCTTTCTTTTATTCCCCTTCTCACTTGCACTATTTCTTTTAATTCTGTACATTGAGGACAATGCACAACATAAGTGTGGGGCAGGGGGTAAGAAAATTTTTGATTTTGATCAAATTCTTGATATTATGGTTGTGGGGTGCATGTTATGTGATGATGAAAATGAGTTCATTAGTTGAGAATTTTTAATATGCATCTGTTACTGGCATATTTGAATTGCATGTTCTGAATCCACACTAGTTTTGAGTTTATAATCAAATTTTTTGCTTTGTTTTATTCACTCTTTGGCTCATTCCTTAGTATATTGAGTAATTGCGAAATGAATGTGGGTAATGATAATTGAACAGATAAATGAATACAAGGGTTACTCTTGAATTGCTTAAACCTAAACTGGGACAAGTACATGGGGTTCGAAATCTACTCCGCTATCTTCGGACATGAGTATGTGAAGCACTGCCACAAGGGGTTTTCCAAGTAACTGGGAACACTCATCACAAATGAGCAGTTTTTGCGTCAAACGGAATATCCTTGGTGGTGGAAACCAAAGTAAGTGCAAAGAAAGAAAAGAAAAAGAGAACAGTAGAAAGTCAAACCCATAATTTGTTGACTGCATTTGTAGCAAGTAAGTCATTGAGTTCGTTGAATTTATGTAAATGTCTAAAGTTTAATATCAATGTTGCCCAAAGTGCTTAATTTTATATATAATTGAATTGATGAGTCGAAGTGGTGATCAAATCAAATCGATTAATTTGATTATTTGAGCTTTGGCTTGTGTGTTATTTGAGCTGGCAATTCGGGTTGACAAGTACCTTATGCATATTTTAGATTCCCCACTCTTTAGCTTTTTTTTTTGTTAGCACATAATGTGAAGTCTCATGCCACCATTGATGGAATTTGATTGAAGTGTTTTCCCCTTTTTTTAATTCTTTCTTTGCTTGAGGACAAGCAAAAGCTTAAGTGTGGGATAGTTTGATGAATGCTCATCTATACATATTTGTATATTCATATTCACACTATTTTATCACAAAATTGGGATATATTGATGAGTTACAGTATTTAATTGATTCATTTTGTCTTCCTCAGGTTATACTTCGATGTGTTGATGCATAGGAGCAAAAGCGGACCTTAAACGATGACTTTCAAGCTGTTTGGGACAAGACACAGCCGTGGAATGACATGGGATGACTGTGTGATGACTAACCTGATGAACAATGAAGACACGAATGGGCTATGGTGAGACACGGCCATGTGTTGCCAAGAACGCACAACTTCGGGTTTTTAAGGTATGGCATGAAAACCTAGGGAGGGAGCCAACATTAAACATTGAAACACACTTATTTTAGGGTTAGAGAATGTGGGAACTCAACGAGAACTTGATTCGCATCAAGATCGAAGGAATTACGCGAAGGATTGAAGGATTCGTCATAGGTTCTTCCTCTCTCTCTAGATTCTCTTTGTATCTTGTTGTTTAGCTCTCTAAAAGTATGAACTAAATACTTTGTGCATCTAGATGTGATGAGCCCTAGATTGACTATATGATTGATTGTTATTCTTTCAGTTATTTATGGAGTTTAGATTCAATTATGATTTCAATCGTTGAATTGATTGTTGCTAGCCTTTTGTTTCCATTACTAATTCATACATGTGCAATCGAGAGATTCTGTGCATGATAGATCATTCATAATTGAAAGGAGTTGCATGCAAACCTAGAGACAGGTCGACATAAATCCTCCGAATTAGGGTTCAAACCTAATTGTGAAATTCTTGGATCGATAAAGCAACGATAGGGATATTAATTAGGAAGAGGTTATGGTTAATCAACTTAGTCGTTAGACATTAGCTAACTTGAGAGAGAAGTCAATATATCGTAGGAATTTCCACTGTCCAATTGCCTGGATAACTGTTTGAATAGCGAGATTTTGTCACTTAGTTTTGTCTAGGGGGATTCAGCATCTAAGTACAATTTTCCCTATTGATTGATTATATATCCTTTATTGCTTATTTCCTATTCTTGTGTTGACTTTATTTATTCTAATTGATCAGAATCACTTAATTTTTTGGTTAGATAACAAAGTGAAAGTGAGTAGCTAATAATCGTAGTCTCTGAGGGATAGGATACTTGGTACTCATAGATCCACTAGCTAGAGATGATAGGTACACTTGCCTTAGTCTGTTGGTGTAGGCCAGACCAATTACCAACAACGGTGCCACTTTGCAAGACAAGGCAGATATTGTTTTCAAATGCATCACTAAAGTTGTTTTCTTTATGAGATGTAAACATAGGGAGATTACATTCATTGTGCTTGATGTTTATTATTGCCTGGACACTGTTTTCAGTTGGGCTCAACTGCAATTACTTGGTGTAACTTGTTCTTGGTTACTTATTTATTACAGGATTGTCTCTATTCTTGGATGAAGAAGTTTGAGAATTCTCGAGGGACCTGAAATAGTTCAAGATACTGTTGACAAAGTAAACATAGTGAAAAGTCGACTAAAAGCGGCACAGGATAGGGAAAAGAGCTATGCAAATCAACATCAAAGAGAAATGGAGTACAATGTTGGTGAAAATTTGTTCCTTCATGGTTCACTTGGAAAGGAGTGATTCGGCTCAGGTTGAGATGTAAATTGAATCCTCGTTATATTGGCCCGCACGAGCTACTAGAAAAAGTCGCGTTGTTACCCTATAAATTGGCATTGCCTCCAGAATTGTCCCAAATCCATAATGTGTTCCATGTGAGCACGCTTAGAAGATACATATCAAATTCTACCCATGTACTGGGTAATCAACTGGTAGAGATTGCTGAGAATTTAAGATACATTGAGGAATTGGTTGAAATTAGCGGCCATGAGACGAAACAGTTAAGGAATAGGGAAATTTCTTTAGTAAAAGTATTGTGGAAACACCATTCAAGACAGGAAGTTACATAGGAGACTGAAGAGAATATGAGACGCCGATATCCCCACTTATTCGAGAAACCATGCATTGAATTTCGTGGACAAAATTCTTTGAAGGAGGGGAGAATGTGACACCCCAACCCTAAATATCCATACATGGCATATGCATATATTAGTACATGCATTGCATGCACATTTTCATGACATAATGTCCATTATTTATAATTGGAAATTAAATGCAAAGATAATTATTTAAAGAATCAATTAAAAATAATGATAAATATTTAAAGAATCAATTAAAAATAATTCTTAGGTATAATCGCGTTGTCGCAAAAAATGCCGATTAAAAGAATATCAATGTATTTAAAATTAGAATTGTTGTCTTGTTTAAAGTATGTGCCAAATCAAGTTTGAAATAATATGATGGGATGAAAATGAGAGAGAAGAAATTCATGGAGAAAATAAGCTAGGGACTCAATTGAAAAAAGAAAAAAAAGAAAGAAGAAGTAGACTAAACTGTAAATAGTGTCTGTACGTTTCAAAAGAGTAAAACACACATCTAATACTTGGCACAAATATATGATTCATCACTTAATAGAGCCTTCTAGGATCTGATTATCATAGGCTTACGCCACCCCAAATAAGGAATCAGTAAAATATGTAAAAGAAAATTATAATATAAAACCTGTAGTTAATAGTTCGGGGGAAGACCAACAGCACATATTTTCTTCACTTCATCACACCAAAACAGTTTAAAACACTCAAACATTTCCTTCCCGCCTGAAAGTATTGGACGCAAAGCCTATCTGAACTAGCCCTAAACAAGCTCAAAACGTTGAATACTATTAGGTAAATGGTAATAGGGACTTTTAATTATTTGTTTGGTTACTTGAATTTACTTCATTTTCAAGTTTACTAGAGCAATTAACGATGCTTACTAGGGGCTGCTTCCAAACTATAAGAACAGTCGATAGGTAGGTAGATTGGCTCAAGTTTTATAAAGATCTCATCCTTAAGTAATTCACTAATTCTGGAACAAAAACCTAGTTAGAAATTTATAAGATAAAATCTGCAAGTTTCACGGTTAATTAAGAATTAGGCTCAACCGAAGGTGTGTACATAAGGTATACACCAATAAATTATTATCCAATCAATAGCTTAGTTATTTGCTTTGATCTTAGAATTTGATAGAGCTTTATGTATACTTATATACTGATTTGGAAGTTTGAAGTTGGGGATTAACTGGTTGAATTATAATGATAAAGAAGATTTAGTAGCAACAAGAAGTAGTTAAGGGTGTAGATCTAGAGGCCCCAAATACTTGTAGATTGGGGAACTAGAAGACCTCGGTGTTTAGCACGTATAACGGAGACTCAGGTGAGTAGAAAATTGGAGGTGTCTACACATGTTTGCTATATGATTTGAAAGTGTCATATGTGATAATTTTATCGTGATATCTGCATATATAATGATGATATTGGATCATACGTGTAAATACTGGATATGGTTGAAAGTGCTTATATGTGTTACATGAACATGCCTTGAGTTATTTGTGAAACTGTTGTGATTAAATACTTGGAAATATTGTTTGATATTATCGGATATAATTTATCGTTTAATATGACTAACTAGTTTTATCGAATTCATCGTTATTGCACAGATGCCGATATGATTTGACTTATTGTTGTCATTATCATGAGTATGCATATATTGATTGGAAATTGAATCAGTGACATGACACTTGCATTATGGATTTAAAATGCGGACTTGGCCAATATGTTTCAGTTCTTAATCGTTATTGTTTATGAGACTTGTATCTCTACCACTATCGGATATATATTGAGACTTTAAGTCTCCATCGTATATCATTACCAACTGGCCATTGTATTGTTATTGAGACTTTATGTCTTTGTCGTATATCATATCGTATCGGACTTGAGTTGAGACTTTTCATGTTCTGACCAAGCTACAAAATAAAATTGGAATTGTATTCCCTTGCATTGTTGCATATTGTTTGATTAATATATATATATATATTTGGATGAGCATGCTAAATGCGGTTAATCTATCGACAGTAGTTTCTCTTATTGAGTAGTGACACATATAAAGTGTTATTGTTTTTCCAAGTTTTTAGCTTGATCAAGTTTTAAGAGTTGATCAAGTGTGAGGTTGATTGACTTATATACATGGACCACAGGTCATCTGAGTGGGTCCTATTGGATCATGGGTGATCAACATTAAATTCCTATTATGTTTTGATGATGTGTAAAATATTTGACTTGGAGTTAAACATGTTAGAAAGCTCGGAATCGCGAAACAAGCCGCTGAAAGTGTCACAACGTACGTTATCTATGTACAACGTATGTTATGGATATGGAACGTACATAGAGATATACACGACGCACATAGACGTCGCGTGGAATGCAAACAGAAGCCAATAGAATGCTAAAGTGCCAAAATAACGTACGCTAGGAAATCACAACGTATGTTATCTGCAGATATGGCTATGATCAACGTACGTTAAGTAAGAACAACATGCGCAGACCTGGAGAATTTGTAAACAACGTACACATGCTTGGTACAACGTATATTTTGTTTGGTCCAAAAGTTTGCAATGGCTATAAACTCACTCCAACTGCTAGTTTCACTACACCAACGGTCAAATGGCTTAGAGAAGCTATAAATACATCAAGGAACTACAGAAAAATGTGGATGATCATATGCTTTCAAGTATCAAACACTTTTATCATTCCATCATGTCACGACCCATTCCCGGGACTGCGACCGGCGTACGAGGCGAACCATCTATGGAAGCCCGGCTCATCTCGGAAAAGCCTCAGAGAACAGAAAACTACCCAAATTCATATTTTAATCGGCTTATTTGCCGTATTAAACAATTTAGCAAAGATATGTTTTCTCAAAAATAATATTCTCGAATATATAATTAAAATACATTGGTAATAACAAAATGAAAATAAATAATTTAAACAAAATCGTTAAACATTTGTTTAACCATTGTAAGTCCATACCCACTACTCAGTGTGGAGCAACTAACGTAACATAATTTAGCCCGAACAACAGGGCACTCAATGCACGCGGAAGAATCAAACGACCGTTATCCGCTACCTGAAAAATGAAGTAGAACAAAGACAGGAAAAATAAAAGGGTAAGTTCTCCTAGTGAGCGGATAACACAAAAGAGCAGCACAGGCGCCTCAAAAGGGTTTTGAAAACATTTTCAAAACTACCACAAGCACGTATATATCCAAATAACATCGTATATATATACACCCGTATATATATAATTTGTTTCAAAAAAAATCTCTTTTGAAACCATTTCACATACAAAGCAGACAACAAACATTTTCCACAATTTATTAAATGAAGAAATTAAATAAAATATTTAATTTCTCAAATTCATAATAGCCAAAGCATTTTCTTTCAATTACTTTCCAAAAATACCTTCCAAAATTTATATTCGCTTTCTAAAATATTTTAGAGCAAAACTCTAAATACCAAAGTATTTTCAAAATTTAATACCGAAGTATTTTTCAGACTAAATTTCAAAAGAATCTCCAGAGAGAAATTTTCAAAGACATTTTTCAAACTTTTGTTCAAAACATTTTCATACTGAAAACCAAATCTCCTTCTCCTCGAGTTACTCCAACTCGGTATCAGCAAAACAAATCCCAAAAGATTTCTAAGAGTAGTTCCAAAACACTTTTCAAACTTTAATTCAAAACATATTCATTATGGGACTCAAACCTCCTCCTCCTCGAATTACTCCAACTTATATTAGCCACACAGGCGAATATTATAGCCACATAGGCGAATACTTTATCCACACAGGCGAATACTATAGCCACACAGGCAAAAATATAGCCAAACAGGCACACTCCTCGAGTTACTCTAACTCGGTATTAGCCACACAGGTAAATGATACAACTCTGTGTATCAATACTACGCTTTCACGTAGTTGGGTGTTCCAAAACAAAGATTTTCACAAAACATTTCCAAAATTTATTCAAAATATTTGCCCAAAGACATATTCACATATTTGTTCCAAAAATATTCAAATATCAAGTATACCAAACAGATAAATTATACTTATCTGAAAATACTCTTAAAAATCCAAACAAAGTATTTATTTCAAATAAAACATATTCACTCAAGAATATATTTTCAAAAACCCAAAACATTCATTGCAGATATCAAAATAAATAAATATTAAAAACTTAATATTTATTTTTCAGAAACATAATAATTTCCAAAAATGGTTTTCATAACCAAGTTATCACACACATCATATTTTAGGATTCTCTATCATTTATTAATTTCAAATTTCATGCTAAGTTCCAACACAATAAAAACATATACAAATTTTAGAGGACACACCTACGTGTCTAAAGTGTTACCACACTCACCTGGACTCCGAATAATAATCCAAAGCACGGTCCACTGGTGAAATAATGGTCTCCTCAGAAACCACGCAGAGCTGTAACAAACAATATATTCACAAATTAGATATGATACCGTGATTATACCGAAATACGTGCAAATACATATGCAACCCACGCTAAAAATTCAGAAAATTAATTCAGCCCAAAGTCTAACAAAATTGTCTAATTATTACACATCGGTGTAATATTATAGCTCAATTCTCGAACTTTTAAAAATTACTATTTATTTCCCAAAATATCAGAAAATTATATCTTAGTCTCCAATCCTTTCAGAATTTCCCAATTAATTCTCTAATTAATTTAAAATTAATATTAAATCCCTCAATTTTTTAAAATTACCATTTTACTCTAAATTCTCCAAAATTACAATTCTACCATTATGTAAAATTCATATTCAGTCCCTAAATGTCAAATATTAGTTTTTGTCCTCAAATATTCATAATTTGGCAAATTTCACTTTTAGTCATTTCGTTACAAAACAACCCCAAATAGTCCCTAGTCCCGGGCCAAACATAACCCAATGATTTCAACCATACCATTCAACTCAAAATCATCCAAGAATTCCAAATCTACCATCGGTTAGTCCAAAAACAGAGCCAAACGATCCAAATCGAATTCGGACCAAATTGCCCTTCCCTCAAAAATCATCAATTCATCCATTTTCAACCTAGATTCATGTTCATCTAACTCTCCCCATCAAAATCCCACAAAAATCCATCAGAAAATCATCCAAAAACGTCTCCAAAAATCAAAAATCCCATTCGGTTTCTCTATCTAAAAACGCAAGAAAAGAAACCAAGAAAAGAGGAGAGAGAGAGGTGTTACCTCCTGTGGATGGTTCGGCCGACGAGGAAGAGAGAGAGACGAGAGGGAGAGAGAGTCAGATCGTAAGAGAGAGACGAGGGAGAGAGTGTGTTTCGGTTGAAAAAAACAGAAAAGAAACGAGGAAGAAGAAAGAAAAAGAAAATTTGGGCTGTGGATTTCGAATCAAAACGGCGTCGTTTTGGTTTGTTCAAAATGACGTCGTTTTGTTAAGTCAGAAGCCGGTTACTGTGGACGCGAACGACCGGTCGTCTGGCGTTGCGAACGACACGTCGTTTCCTTCTTCAGCGAACGACCGACCGTCTGTCGACGCGAACGACGCGTCGTTTTCCTCTTCGGACCGAACGACATTTCGTCTATCAACGCAAACGACGAGTCGTTTCTTCTTCGAATCAAACGACATGTCGTTTCTTCTTCGAATCAAACGACATGTCGGTTCTTCCCTTCAACCAAACGACTGTTCTTACACGCGCAAACGACACGCCGTTTGGACCCGAAATCAAATGACTTGTAGTTCAGTTTTTATTTTATTTTCTCCCATTTTTCTTTCTTTTTTTCAATTCCAACCAATTTTTACTCAATATAATTACCCAAAACACTTCAAAAATTATATTAACATCAAAGAAAAATTTAACACTCCAAAATATCATTAATTAATTTAATAATATTTTAAATTAAAATTAATCCTTCAAAAATAATTAATTCGAAAAAAAAATTTCAATGGAAAATTTACCCAAAAAAATTAGTAAAAAATATTCAAGCTATTACAATTTATATACATTATATCATTATTTATATATATTATATATTATTTTATATTTATTTATTTTTATTTTACTATCTAATTCAGTACTAAATCTATTGATATTGTTGGTTATTATATATATATATATATATATATATATATTACAAATTAAAGAGCTAACTCATAGAAAATTATTTATAAGAAAATTAAGCTAATAAATAACTAAACTATACACTCATGCAATGTACAGTTTTTAATAATATATGATTAGTTTGATATACAGAAAAAAAGAAATTAGAATAATATGATGATAAATAACTAAATTATACACTCGTGCAATGCAAATTTTTTAATAATATATGTATGTTAATTTAGTCCTTTCGGATAATATACAAAAAAAATTAGAACAATATGCTGATTAATTTAGATTTAGTAAACTAAATAATTACATAATAACTACAAATATGTAAAAATAAATAACAAAGAATTACGATAGTTTGATCAAAAGGCCAATCAATTTAGGATGAATAGACCAAGAAAAAAAAATGTCAATATTAAGTTGACTACAAATACTTTATTATCTATATCGTGGCTTCAAATTTTTGGAAATTTCTTTAATTACAACATTTTTATGTTTCATTATCTTAGGATTTTTATTTCTTTAAGAAAAAATATTTTTTTTCTTTTAAATTCCTTTGGATACAACATTCTTTGTCTATCATTTTCTTATTTTTATTTTTTTAGATAAGGGAATTCTGATTTGTTTTTATAGAAAGGGATTTTGGTCATTGTAAATATAAATAGATTTTTAAAGGAAAAATAAAAGAAAATAGACAATTTCTAATGACAACCCAGAATATTTGGTATCTTTTAAAAAAGTTTACAAATAAATTAAAATGTTTCAAAAATTTTACAAAAGTACATATTCGTCGTAATGAATGATTAATGAGTTATTAAATTTATTATTTTTAAATTAAAATTTTAAGAAAATGACACCTCAGATGTAATAAATATTACAATATGTATTGCGATTAAACCCACATTTTGTCCCAGATTTCATTTTAGCACTATAAAATATGTGTATATTGACCATTACTTCTTAATTATTTAGAGTAAGCTTATTAATCTTATTAAATTAAAAAAAAAGAATAAATTTATTAGCGAAGACTTGTCACATAGAATATCATCATTGGAAATTACTTTCTGAATTTTAGGTTATATTTTTTCAAATAACCCGCAACCAAAAGGCCTTTTCTAAAATTAAATTTAAATTAAATTCCAAATAAAAATATGTTTACGCCAAGATTGTTTTCTTTATTTTTTCATAAAATATTATTTGTTTATATAAATTCTATTTTTATTAATTTCATTAGTTATCATAATATATATATATATATATATATATATATATATTATAAATTAAAGTACTAACTCATACTAAATGATTTATAGAGGAATTATGTTAATAAATAATTAAACTATATACTCGCGGAATACATTCTTTTGAATATATATGTAGATTAATTTATTCCTTTTGGATGGCAAACTAAAAACATTTGGACGATATGTTGATTAATTTGGAAATAGTAAAAATAAATAATTATATAAATAACTACAAATTTGTAAAAATAAATAACAAAGAATTGTGATGGTTTAATAGAAAGACCTATCAATTTAGGATGAATGAAATGTAGGAAAATGATATTAATATTGATTTTTTCTAATAGAAATGGATTTTGATCATTGTAAATATAAATAGCTTTTAGAGAAAAAATAAAAGTAAATAGACAATTTCTAATGTCAACCCAAATATCCGGTATCATTGAAAATGTTTACAAATAAATTAAAATATTTTAAAAATTTTGTTGTAATAAATGATTAATGAATTATTAGATTTTTTATAGGGAAATTCTTCTCACTTATTTAACAAAGCTACAAAAGACAACTAATAAAAAGGTACAAACACTTCGAACTAGTAAGATATATTGTTGATTTTATCACGAGGCAGAACCAAAAAACTTAGTTTAGGGGAGCCAAAAATAATGCTTCATTTATCATGTCCCAATCATCATATCATAAATAATGTTTTTGCGTTTCGATTAAAAAAAATTATCATTATTGTATCATTCATTTTCTATTGATTTTTATTTTATTTAATTTACTTTATCTATACTATAATCATAAGAAAAAATAGAAATATTCGAATTATGAATCATCAATAATGATAAAAAAAATTTAATTGAAACCTAAAAACATTATCTATGATATGATACATAAAACAAATCTTTAAATGATATAATCACTAAAAAATCATCATAAACGGCTGAGTGTACTTACTGATTTCACAGTAAAACACGCTAAACTAAATGGTTTTCAAAGTTATTCAATTAGTAATTAAAATTTAACTAAAAATACTCTTAATTCAAGACCTTAATTAGTGAATGAATGGCGACCGTTGGCCGTATTGACCGTATATAGTACGAGTCAAACACAGTTGTCCCCGAGACTACTCCCGCCAAATTCAACCGACCGTACTTTAAAACCCCCAAACGATCAACCTCCACCACCCACAACCCCGATCCGTCACCGTTTTATCAATCACTTCGCCTCGCTCCAGGCCTGCTCGATGGGCCGGTTCTCCACTCTCTGCGCCTCCTTACTCCAAAAGCTCATGCCGTCTCGCGCCGCCGCAGATTTCGGAGCCAACAACGAAGCCGATTCCAGCGATCTATTCTTCGACCTCCGTTCTCTCCAAGTCGCCACCAGCTTCTTCTCCGACTTTAATCAGCTTGGCCATGGCGGCTTCGGTCCCGTCTTCAAGGTAGCAGGGTTATTATAGTAATTTACCCTCCGTTTGGCTAATTTTCATTTAGGGGAGTATGCTTTTGCGCCCGTGTTGTGATACGTGTCGTTTTCTGCAGGGTTGATGCCGGATGGAAAAGAAGTGGCGGTGAAGAAGCTGTCGTTGACGTCCAGGCAGGGAGTTAGAGAGTTCACGAATGAGGTGAAGTTGTTACTGAAGATTCAGCACAAAAATTTGGTTACGTTGTTGGGGTGTTGCGTGGAGGGTCCCGAGAAGATGCTTGTTTATGAATACCTTCCAAACAAGAGTCTT
>CAODLS010287266.1:0-10228 GCA_948243855.1 Flueggea neowawraea | reverse complement strand
AAAATAATATTATTAGTATTATGATGCCTATTAAGGCAAAGTTTTGATTATGAGATTTTGAGAAAGAACTATAAAAGTTTTGAGTTCTATTTTTGAAACGGTTTGGTAATAGTTTTAAAAGAAAGGATTTTCGGAAGTTTTGAAGTATTTTAAGATGCTTTGTTTGAAACATTTGTTAAAGCAAAAAGGTTTTCGAAAGAATCTTGCTTGGCTTTTAAAACATTTGAGTTTTAGTTATTTTGAAAATATTTTGGAAAATAATGCCTATGTGGCGAAGTTTTGAACTCTGATAAGAGTTTTCGGTAAAAGAGTTTTATTTTGAAGTTTCGATAAGATAAAACGGTTTTTAAAAGGTTTTGCTTTGATTTTGGAAAGCATGACAGCTTTAATAAGGTTGAAAAAGATTCTTTCAAGATTCTGGTTTAGTTCCAAAAGGATTTCGTGCATGCTGTTTGCTTTAGTTGCAGACGATTTTGAAATGTTTTCGTGTAAACCATACTATGTATATAGTGTATACATATGTATACCTATCGTATACCGCATGTGTTAGTTTTCAAATGGTTTTCAAACCAGTCTTTGTGAGGCACGTATGAGGCGATCTGGAGTGTTGTCCCTCACTCACAGAGTTTGACCCTTTTTTTTGTTTGTTTTGTCCCTGTTATTATCATCTTGCAGGTGACGTTTGTGGATTATGCTCATTGGCTTTTGATGCTCAGTGAGGAATTCTGATATTGTGGTCAGTGTCCTTTTGACCGGACCCATTAATATGAATTGTTAGATGCTCCACACCGGGTTCCTGTGAGATGTGTTTATATTTCTGACATTTCAAATGTTTTAATTTGAAATAATTTCCGCATTTAATATTATATATGCTTTGTTTTTAATAAACAAAGATTATACTTTTATTTGTTTTTCATATTTGTTTAAATATGATATTTGGGTAGAAGTTTTGTACTATGGAGGCTTGTGCGATATGGGTCGGGCTCCCATAGACGATTCACCTCGTACGCCGGTCATGGTCCCGGGAATGGGTCGTGACAGATAATATCCCTAAATAAAATAAAAAATCTGTTAAAAATTCAACATAATCCTAATACAAATAATTATCAGTACATCAACTAACAAGCAATCATCAATATAACTAATTTTCATCCGAGCATTTCTCCAACTTCACTTTCCAAATGTGAACCAATTCATCTCGCACAAAAAATCTAAAATAATCCAAAAATTGTTAATTATCTAATAGCTTTGCAATAAAATAAATATTCAATTGCTGATTTTATCTGTGAAAATATCAGAGAAAAATCAGTCTGTAGCAACACAATCAAGCTCTGCTATACTATCATTTGAAAATTCTGCGTTGCTTTCATTTGAACGGTTGGCATCCGCAAATTGTTTCCTTGGACAGCATGGGCTGCGGCCTGCGGTTATGATTCGATCCTCCTCATCTGCGACAAATCAGGTTTCGTCAGCATTCTTTTACACACAAGTACTGGAAATGATGATCAAGGTATAATTTGTGGCCTGAGTATTCATGGATTTGCATTCTTTCTTGGTCATCATTAGCAATTGATTCAACTTTGTATAATTTGGGGATATCAACGGATAAGAAAGCGGTAACTCACCTTTAAAAGAAGTCATTGAAGGGTTGATGCTATCTATAGTTAACTCATTACTCGTTTTATTACTTGATTTGGAGTTCTTAATGCTTGCCTTCCTCTTAAAACCAGATATCTGATAGGCATATTAAAATCCATCCTATGATAAGATGGGAGATATGAAGGGAGTAATTCTTTCTTACAATGAAAAATTGCAACAACTCCTACAATATTTTTTTAACTAAGCTGTAACCTTTCTTATTGGGAATGATATTTTCATGACTGCATCTTCTATTTTCCGACGGAAATGGGAATAAGGTAAAATTGTTAATGGTTTAGAAGCTATAGGGTATAGCGGGACATATAGTTATAGCATAATAAGATATTGTGATCTATCTTGAGGATTTCAAGAGAGGAGTAGATTTTCTTTTGAACAATTGAAAACGTGAGGAATTGATACTTATAGATTAGTTTTCGGCAAAACAAATACCTGACTAGATAAGCTGAATGGAAACAGAAGGATTTGAAGCCTTGACAATATCACCTGAAATAATTGGGTTGAAGAAGACAAGCGAAACCCTTCTGAACCACGAACGTACGAGAGCGTAGATACATCAACTCCATGTATCCATTCTTCATACTCTTTACTCCTCTTTTCTTTTACTACTACCACTGCAAGACGTACCATGTGGAGTCGCAGCAAAAAAAGTCTCTCTTACAAAACAAAGATGTCACGAATGATCATGATGCGAATACAAATACATATGTTCAATCATTTTATAGACAAGCCAAACTGCACAATCAAAAAAAAAAAGAAAAAGAAAAAAAAGAAGAAGATCACATCAAAAGAATGCAGGTTTTGGTCAAAGAATGTAATATAACCACATTCGAGTTCTTATCTAACGTTTAATATAGCATGTTGTTTGTGGACAATACTACGAGTTAATTTTTTTTATATAAATATTTCTATATGTTATTGGCGTCCAACATATGATGTGCGTTAATTTTAGGTACAAATTGTCAGGGAATTATGTGATAGAATGAATGCGGAATAAATAAGAAAAACAACACAAGAATTTACGTGGATCGGTCAATCAATCTACGTCCACGCTAGTAATTCTATTATTCAGAGTCAAAACCGGCCAAAAGGCATACAAGCTCACCAAAGCTTGCAAGAATTGTCCAAAGCCACCTATATATAGTGTTTACAATGAATCAAAAGCCAAAAGCAATTAAGAAATCCTAAAATCAACCATAAGCCCGTCCAAAACAGTCAACATGGGCTAGGAGTTACAAGACACGGTCGAGACAGTCGAAACATGGGCAAAAGGAAGCAAACTGTAACTTGAACCACAAATTTACACAGTACACTGTCTGAGACACGACCGTGTCTCAGGTCGTGTCCTCCACTGTTTCGTCCAAACCTCACCAATTCGTCTTCAATTCATCCCACTCTTGCTTACTTCATCAAACATCAAAATGTCTCAACAATTCTTCAAGAAAATTCCACTTCAATCCCAATAATTCTCCCATTTGAAGTGAATTTTCTTAACCTATACAACTCATATAATAGAATTACTCCTTTGCCACACCCCCGAAGGGCCTCAAGGTTTGCAACAACGAACTAATTCCAAGTCGGACTTGCCCCCACTAGCTAGCTTTTCCCTTTTATCATCCATACCTAACGACACACCATCTCGTACCTTTCATGTGTTCTTCAGTGATTGCCTTTTTCCATCACCAACACAATTACCATGCCTTGGTTCCCTTGTTGTTATCCCTCGTGGATCAACCTTATCTATCTTTGCCTGTTCCGGAGTCTCGATCACAAACTCTACCAATTTTCCCGCAGAACTTACAACAATCATTAACTCATTAGCAACTACCAAGTTACCAATCAAGGTGCAAATTTCATTCCTCAATTTACCCTTCAATACTACTAAAAAACCCTTAAACACTCAAATTTCTCCACCTCTCCCAAAGAAACCATAACCTTGCTTTGCCAATGCACCCATAGAAATGAAGTTGCTACGTGAACCTGGGACATACAAAGCATCAAGTTTTCTTTCTATCTCGTTAGACATCCTAATCTGCTAAGAACCACTACCCTCAACACTCAACTCCTTACCATCTCCCAATTTCAAACTGTCTCTTCATTCTTTAAAAGAATTAAATAGTTTCATAGAAAAAAAATCATGTGATGAGTTGCACTAGTATCAATAATCCATTTATCTGCAGAATTAGACATAGTAACTGTCAAAACTTCATTGCTCTCCTCTTTCATCAGAATTATCCTAAAATCCCACATAATTATTCTGAACTAATCTTGCCCTTAGTTCCTATCCATTTCTCCTAAGTGGACAGTTTTTGTTTATGTGCTCAATCTTCTTATAGTGATAACATCTCAAACCATAATTCTTCCCTATTTTATTGCCCATACTCACAGTTAATTTGGACTCTACACTGTCTCCCCCTAAATTAAAAGCTAACCTCTTCATTTCTTTAGACAACAGAGCATCCTTAACATCATTTATGAAGATACTATCTCTACCAAACATTATAGTATCAACAAAACTTTCATACAAGTCAGGCAAAGAATACAACAAAAATATAGATTGATTCTCTTCCTCGAATTTAACACCAACACCTTTCAACTCTAATATAATCCTATTAAATTTGTCAGAATGTTCTTTTACATGCATCCTTGTTGTCATCTTTAAGGTATGTAACTGCCTTTTTTGATAAAATTTTGTCAGGGACTTCTTTTGATACATACTCTCTAGCTTGGTTCACAAGCCCGCCACAGTAGTTTCATCAACCTGCCTCAAGACTTCATCGGCCAGACTCAATAAAATTGCATTGTGAGCCCTCTTCACAGTCTCCGCTCTCTGCACTGCTGTCAATTCTATCGGTAATTTCTCTTCACCTTCTATCGCTCCTTCACACTTCTGCTGAAGCAGAAGCGCATTCATCTTCCACAGCGTGAAATCACTCAATCCATAGAACTTCTCAATTTCGAATTTGAATGAAGACATCTTCTTTCTGCAGAACTAACCTCGGAGTATCTAAACAAACACCTATGGCTCTGATACCACTTGTCAGGGAATTATGCAATAGAACGAATAAAGAATAAACAAGAGAAACAACACAAGAATTTATATGGTTCAGTCAATTGACCAACGTCCAAGCTAGTAATTCTATTATTCAGAGTCAAAATCGGCCAAAAGGCATACAAGCGCACCAAAGCTTACAAGAATTGTCCCAAGCCACCTATATATAGTGTTTACAATGAATCACAAGCCAACAACAACTAGAAAACCCTAAAATCAGCCCTAAACCAAAACAGTCAACATGGACTAGGAATTACAAGACACGGTCGAGATAGTGGCAAAAGGAAGCAAACCGTGACTTGAACACAAATTTACACATTACACGGTCTGGGACACGGACCGTCTCCTTCACTATTTCATCCAAACCTCACCAATTCGTCTCACTTTTGGTTGCTTCATCAAACATTAACATGGCTCGACAATTCTTCAAAAAAATTCCACTTCAATCTCAACACAAATGTTAATTAAAAATTACAATGATCAACATGCGTAAAAACATCAACAACGGCATCATATCACACATGTACTCTACGACTTAACTTCAACTTAGAGGTGACATCAAACATGTATCTTCATTGCATGCAATTATCAAACCCCCAAATATCTACATGTATTAAGTTAGACCACCAAGTTGGTGGTATGACTATACCAACACCCATAAGTAGATGAAACTATATGCGACCTGAATTAGGGTTTTTTGCAGTTCATATTAGATCAACATGTCCTACAAACAGCACACCCTAACCAATGAAGAACCATTAGAAGATTTGAGTAACACAATTGGATACGTATGTCCATGGAGTCTTGTTCATTCACAATCAATTAAATAATTTCCTTGTTTAAGTGTGGAATACTGGTGGCATATTTCTTTTGAGTTGTCACAACATTCGGATAGGGTGGCATCTTATTGGATGATCTCTGTCTTAATTATTTAAAGGGCAATCGAAAGTACCAACAATAGTCTTCTGTAATCCATATTGAGTCCATTTCTTGGTATGTTTATTAAAAATTGTTCCTGCTACTGGTTGCAGTATTTCCTAATGCAAGGCTCTTTGGTAAGGTGAGATGTGGTCTTTTTGTTTTTCTTAACTTGTAGTAGCTATCTATCACCAGGCTTAACTTATTGATTATATCTGAGTGAGAAATTAATCGAAGCTTTTTTTGTTGAATTTTAAGACAACAATGTTTGATTTTTCTGTCGAATCATTCATATTATAGTTTTGTCATATATGAACAGGGCTCTATGTGTCATAGGATTGTTGCATGCTTCCACAATCTCCACTATATATGGTAGACCGTGGTTGTACTCTCGAATATATTGAACAGAGACTCCGAGAAGAAGGGTACTCGGTAATTGCAACAAAGGAAGGGGCAGCTCTTGAAAGCCGCAGATACTGCGTCTGGGAAAAAAGGGATATATCGAACTTGTGTGGAGGAATACCATTCATGAGATCATGGCTTTGAAGGAGTTCGGCAAGGTGGAAAACGAAGAGTTGTCTTCTATTTTAGACGTTTGAAATTATTTGAGTATATGAACGTATTCTCTCGAAATAGAGCTTTTTATTGAACATTTTTAGTTTTTTTTTGTTTTTCAATATTTGTTTCCTTTTGATAGGGTGGTTTTTCAAACAGACCTATGATTATCGTTGTTGCCTCATAATTGGTTCAAAATTCTCTTAATAAAAATTATAATAATGAAAAAATCACTTTCTTTTTTGTTATTAGTTTAGTCCTATCATTGATGAAATTAGAGGTCTTTTTATAAAAACTGTAGCTACAACATGTGGCTCACTTATCAGTTTTACGGTACACATCGTTGACTTGGTCATAATTAAGTTGTTTGCCCCGTCAGATTGGACAGCAGGAAATGGCCTTTGGCTTAAAAACAAAGTGGAATTAGCGCTGCCTTGTTATGAGAAGCGGTTCTAAAGCCAAAGTCCTGAAGTTGCAGTAGCAGCAATGGAAGTAGAGTTTGAAAGAAAGAGCGACAGCTGCCACCAGCTTGTGTTCAGCTCGTTGAGGAACGAGCTGTGTAGCACAAATCTCCAGCCGTCTCTTTCGACAAGAGAAGTTTCAGGTATCATTGCCACCATGTTGTTCAAATCACACAATTTAATAGAATTTTGCTGGCGATTTGCTTTCAATTCCATTATTGATGAATTGGTTTCATAAGAAGAAGAGGAGGAGGAGGAGATCTCAGTAGCTCATTTCTTTGTTTATTCTGAATTATCATGCTGGTCAAGTGTACTTGAGATTGGGCTGTCGACGGTGGCGCAGAAAGAACCTCTGAAATCATGGGCTCTGTAGCCATCAAAGAAGGAAGGCAACCGCCCTTTCTATAGGCTATGATGATTAAATTACTTTCCTTTGCAATCTCAATGGTTGAGGAACCTATGAATGAGTTGACATGGCAATTTAGACTAGTAAATAATGCATGGAATTCCAAGAAATGGATTCCGTATTTCTTTCCCTTTTTGGTTTTGGTTTATTAGGCTTTAAGTTCTTGTGTAGCCTTACTATATGAAGTTCATAAACTCGATTTTGGTTCTTGGGTTTATATATGGCTGTTACGCTCTTTTTCGCTCAAGAACACGTGCCTCAATCGGTATGCGGTTTCGAGGAAACCTTTAATCAAAAACGTTATGGGGGTTCGGAGTTGCCTAACTTTATAGGACTTTTCGAGCGAGAATGGATAAGTCGATTTAAATCTACCCCAAGTAAAAGTGAATGCAGTAAAGTAAAAGCCAAACCAAAGTAATAAACTCTCAGCAATACCTTAGACTTGGCGCGATACCACCAAGTAGATACTAACAAAGAAATTAAACTAGAAATAATTACAACTTGTAACAACAAACTTAAATAAGTAAAAACTAAATAATATCATAAATGTTGGAAAATCTGGTCCACCCATAACAGGTGAACCGAGCTCAGTCAATTAAGTGTGAAGTGGATCGGACCAATTGACAAATCCAATTGAGATGACCCACTAGGCCCATGAGGCCCAAATGGGCCATTATAAATAAGATGGAGGTGGAAGAATCTCTCTCCTTAGTGGAGAGAGAGACCAGGTATCCCAACCGATGTCCTGCGAAGATCCTGAGGACATCTAGACTGTGAACGAGACGAGCACTCTCGTCATATCCTGACCGTAGATTGTTCACGAGACCAACATCGATCGATCTTGTCCTCCGTTGCAGGCTGGTCGTCGGCTCATTCTTCCGTTGGATTCGAGGATAGTAACTCGAACTTATTCATTATATTGTTTATTAGTTAATCAATATAGATTTTCTTCATTGGTATCAGAGCCAATGCATGAATTTACATGTTTTGAAAGTAAATTCGTGTTGGACATTGTCTAAGATGTCTTTTGTAATTTTTTTGTATTTTATTGCTGCGTGAAACACGATTTTTGGTTCAACTACGTGTGGATCCGAAAACTGAAAGTTGGAATTTTGAAATTTCTACACCACCGTTGAGATCAACTACCTTGAAAACATTACTTATCCAAATTTTGTTACGAAATTCCATCGAGAAGGTCATCAAATGGACGAAAAACCTATTGAAAAATATTGTGTCAACATAGATGAATTTTTTGATCAGATCCAAATAGTCGACGTGGCACGCTCTGAATGGTCAAACGTGGCCCAATCAGAAAGAGCCACACATGAAAATGTGGCTGATTTTTATTGGTTGAAAAACCACATAGACGAATAAAAATGCGATAAGTGCCAGAGGTTAACTGAGTCAACTTTGACTAAGATATGTGTGGACTAATTCGAACAAAACATGTGTCCGGTCAAAAGAATGTCATCTTTGACATTGGATGACCTGGACCAATAGAAACACGCCATGTGGCGAGTAGCACCACTGCGACATACATGTCATCTCCACGTGGCTTGATGACTGTGTTGCCACATCATCCCTTAGGTGGCATGTGTGGCGCCATGTGGAGCTCTCTGCTGATGTGGATGACACGTGTATGGCACGTCATTGGACGTTGGACCTTCCAGTCGTCGACATGTGGCAAAAAAAAAAGAAGGAGCAATTGCGGAGCATGTCCGAGCTCCACGTGGCGAGTGCCACGTGTCCCGACCACCGTTTTTAGTGATTTTTTGCAGAATTAATTTCTGATTTTTCTGGAATTTTAGATACATTTTCTCAACTTCTGGATTTTTGTAAATATTTTTATCAATTTATTGGTGTGTGAAAAATTGTTTAAAAATTGTGAAAAATGTATTTTCTGCCAAGAATTATTTTCGAAGTCAATTTTCAAAATAACTGATTTTAAAACATGTAAATATGGTTCTCATTTAGATACTTGAAATGAGATTTTAATTATTTGGGTTATATAAAAATATGAATATAATCATTTTATTTGTACTTTGTTACAAATAAACGAATGAGGTAAAACTATATTACATTGAACAAATGAGAATTAACAAAAATTTGCGCGACTCCCGAAAAAAATATTTTGGGAAGGTAATGGTTATAAATAGATGAATTTAATTGCGTATTAATTCATAAAGGTGATCAGGGTTTTATTATTCCATAAAAGATTATAATTCTCATCACCAGTTTTTCTAAATTATTGGTCTATCCTAGAATTTCATAGAAACATGATACCTAAGTGTTGTTGTTGTTGGGTTTCTTATGCGAATAAACAATATCAAACGCAGCGGAACAACCAATAATATCACACAAGAAATATCCAGGAACACTGTATGTAATCATAATTAATTGAAGTGGCCGGATATATGTACCTTAAAAATCTTTGCCGAATTGCTTTTCTCCAAAAGCAAGGTATTGCCGAACTGGTTTCTCTTCCTCCTTTGTTTGTTTTTAGCCGAATGTAATTGACAATAGGGACTGTCAAAATGCGACTCCTCTCTACTTTCACACACACAAGATCGTTGATTAGGCTAATGTGTGTTAGCACTTCTTTTAGAATTTTTATTCTAAAACTCATAAAATAATTTTCTCTATTTGAAAGTGACACTAACTAATTCGGCTTTGCCTTGGAATCAATTGAATGGCAAGGTGTGCATCCTATTTATAGGCATATGAGAAGACCTAAATAAGTAGCACTAAGAAGCTAGAATTTCTCTTCCTTGCCCTCCAAGAATTCAGCCTCCTCTTCCTATTTTAGAAGATGTGTGTTGAATTCTTATCCTAGTTACACTAGGATTTGCTTTCCTTGTCCTACAAGAACAAACACTTTCTAATTAATTTTGTCACATACAAATTAGGGTTTTTATTTTCCTTGTCAAACAAGAATAAAACTCCTAATTAGTCATGGACTCCTAATTAGTAATTGCTTGTGCCGAATTCATCCTTGTCACACAAGAAAAATAATTCCTAAAAAATAGGAAAAAGGAGCTGAATTTCTCCCTCTCTTTTTAGGTTTGTATGTCGAATTTTCTCCCTCCAATTTAGGTTAGAAAATGCCGAAAATCACATGGATTTTATTAATATTATTGGGTTTTTAATTGTATGATACATTATCATAAAATAAATCACTCA
>CAODLS010287089.1:0-15490 GCA_948243855.1 Flueggea neowawraea | reverse complement strand
TTAACAACAAATTTGATTTTTTGAAAGATATTTTAGAAACTTATTATTCATTGTTAGGATTAGAAAATGAAGATGATATTGATGTTTTACAAATTGTTACTAGAGTTAGGCTTTTAATAAATGAATTATTAGAATCTTTTTCTATTCCTTGTTCAAATGAGGAATCTGGTTCATCCTCACTTTCGCCTATCCTTACCTCCTCCTCATCATTGTTCGTGGGATCTAAATTGATTGCGGATAGGCGGAAGAAACCAATGCGTGCTTCAAGCTCTCATAATGAGTTTGAAGTTTATCTAACCACTGTTTTTGAAGTTGGTGGTGATTTCAGATTTTAGATTTTTGCAAGCAATACAAGATGACATTTTCTACCGTTTCAAAGGTTGCACTCCAAGTACTAGCCGTTCCCGCCTCTACCATTGCAGTTGAGCAAACTTTTAGTAGTGGAGGTAACATTTTAGATTCTAAGAGGTCGAGATTAGCTCCCGAGGCGTTGGAAGCCCAAGTTTGTGTTGATGATTGGTCGAGGGCGCTTCAAAGGACTTAAAACCGACTCCATTCATCATCATCCGAAGGTGATGAGTTCTTTGATGGTGGTGCTTCCACACCAAACACTTTCGACTCCAACGATGAGAGTTAGTATAGTTTTTTTTTTTCATTTTTTACTTGTATTTTAATTTATCATGTATTGTTAATTATTGTATATTTGTATTGTATAATTAAATTCGGTATTGTAACCACGGTATTCCTCCGCCACAAGTGATGACATCTAACAAAATTTAATGAGTTTTTTTTTTTAATTTTGTTTAAAATTATGTGATATAATTACTAGTAGAATAGTTAATTTGTTTGAAAATTATTAAAAAAAACTTTGAAATACAATATATTATTGGTACTATAGTTAATTATTGAATATAATAAAATTTACAAATTAGAAAAAAATGACGGGATTAAATAGTGGATTAAAAAAAATTTCAAAAAAAAAAGATTTGAATCGGCTGTTGAATCGGTCAAAACCGAAACCGAAACCGAACAGGAACCGGACCAAACTGTGGGAACCACGGTTTGGTTCCGGTTCCTCCATTCTACAAACGGGAACTGCTAGGAACCGACAACAACTCTATATAGATATATGTATATATGTATATGTACATACATCTATATATATGTATATATGTATGTATGTATATATATACATATACATTTACATATATGTATATATATATGTATGTATACATACATATACATATATGTACATATGTATATACATATATGTACATATGTATATACATATATATATATATATATATATATATATATATACATATATATATATATATATAGTAAGAATAATACGGTGGTGATTCTCTCTCTTACCTGACGCTTTAGGTGGCGGGGGGCAATCTGCCACACGAATTTTTTGTGGAATACATGGTGGTGCCCCTACATAAACCATCACACCATCAAGTTATATAATTTCATATATAGAACCAATTATACATACATAGATTGATTTACAAAAATAAAGATGAATAGAACCAATTGTGTGCTAATCTACGAGTACCGACTCCATGTTTGCAATGAAGAAATTTGAGGAGAGAATATACGACCTATTTCATGTACTCCATGCGATCGAACGAAGAAAATGGATGTGAAAACCAAGCAGCAGAAGAGAGGAATAATTAGAGTTTTTCCTAGCATTCTTTTTTCTTTAATGAACAGAACGAAAATGTTTTTAAGTACCATTGTTTGTGTATTATACAACTTACATAGTGCAAAATGACACGGGCGGATAACAATCATGTCAAAAAATGTCGTCCGTCGATCCTTGATTGGTTTATTAAATGGTCGAAATTATTCCTAAATTTCTTCTCATAGTTAATGAATTGGAGAAGTTACAAAGTTTTCAAACGGATTTAGTCGCGTGGACGAATGGCCATAGCAAATTGAATTTGTTGATCAACATTTCAACGTTCTTTGATGTGAATGTGCGTAAACCACAAGTTAGATTGAAAAGTCCTACATACTGCAGTTCGCAGTGTGAATGGGGGACTAAATGGCAATTTGAATTGGGTTCAGATATTTCCTTCATAACGAAAATGATGTGGAAGTGAATTTTATAGCTGGTTTGGTTTGATCGATTTAGAATGAAACATTGCATTAAATATGTACATCTAGTGAAATATTTATCATTTAGTTTGTCTTGTTTTCGTGAGATTTGAAATACCATAAGAATGATTCGTTTTCAGAAAACACGAGATTTTAATAAGAGTCATTTTTTTTTCATTGTTAATCCTGCTTATTTCACAACCTCAATTCGACAAGATCCTTCCAACTCTCTGCACTTATTTCAACTACATTTTTTTTCTTTTTGTTTTCCAAGCATCTTCTCACTAAATAGATAGAGAAGCAAACCAAATTGAATCGAAGGAAAGAAAGATCGAGAAGAAGTTAAACTCCACTGCATAAATCGACGGAAGACAGTTGTAGGATCTTTAAGGACGATGATAACAAGTGGAATTTGAAATGCGGCTTCCCATATTTTCTTCAAAAGTGAATTTGATTTCTTCGACCTCTATTCACGCGCGCACGAGGGAGAGAGAGAGAGAGAGAGAACAACGGGGAAGGGATGACAAGGACAAAGGAGGTGATGAGAAGAGGGGTCTGTCGAGAAGTAGAAACTATAAGCGTCGGCACAAAAACGACGGTGACGATTTGAGTGTGGAACCAGAAGCAGCCTGGTGAACGGAATCAGAAGAATGAGTTTTCAATTTTTTACAAATTGTCTTTAATGTTCCAAAAAAAATTATTTAATATAGGGCATAATAGTCATTACAACAATGTTTTCACGTATCGCATTTGCCACATAATTAAATATGATGTATCTCGTTAGTTTGGACAGATGGAGCTAACCTCAAGGACACAACAAAAGCCTTTTAAAAACTTAGGATGCATTCGGAGAATACGGTTAAGCTCAGGCCGCCATCGTAATTGCCCCAACATTAATTATCTTCCCAAGGCCATCAAATTCTATGGAATATTAATCGATTCTATCCAATAAGTTATCCAATCATAGAACTTAGGGAAAAGCTCAAAAATATTCAAAAAAATTACAATTTAAAAAATGTAACAACATTCAAAATGTAGACAAAAATACCCACTCATTTAATGCAGTTACAAAAATGCAAAAATTTGACTTTTTGACCACTTTTTGCCTGTACCAGAAGTTTGACCGTGTGTTAACTACGCGTCAAAAACTTGACCATGCATCAGAAAAGTTTGACCACAAATACAAGATGAGTACAAAACGAAAACAAATTGTTCTCAGTTTTGCACATAAGAGAAAATGAGTATAAAACGAGAGCAAAATGTACTCAAAACTTGAGATACAAGATGAGTACAAAACGAGAACAAATTGTTCTCAGTTTTGCACATACAAAAATGAGTACTAAATGTTTTCAGTATTGTAGATACGAAAATGAGGACAAAAATGGGAAAAAATTGAGCATTTTGACCATTAGAAAAATGAGTACAAAAAGAATACAATACCAACAAAGTGATTACAAAACGTTTACAAAATAAGTACAAAATGATAACAAATCATTATCAGTTTCGCAAATATGAAAATGAGTACAAACGAGAAACTCCTAAAAACTACTACAAATGGCTATATCTCACAATTACTTTTAAATTTGTTTGGTCAATTGTATAAAATGAAAACATAACAAAAAGTTTATAAAATCCAATCTTTGCAGTTGATAAATACAAAACTCACATAATAGGACCAACTAAAGTGGATAGGTAGCATGCATACGTTTTCAGAAGTTGCTCCTCTAGGACAGTCTCAAAATTTTGCCGAAAGACCTTCTCATAACCATATTATGCCAAAATCTTAGTTCCCTAAGCAATTCTTTCATCAGCAGCATCAGCAAAGCTAGATTCTGTCTTTACTGATAAAATATAGCAGAATACTTAAATAAGAAACTTACTCACTAGTTACTAGAAATGTAACTTATTGTCCTTCCTTTTTCCATTAGTTATAACATTAGTATAGAAATAATAGGTCTTTTAATAAAATATTAAATATTTTATAAAATATGTTACATGTTATTATTAACAAACAAATTCATATATATATATATATATATGGAAGAATAGTACGGTGATGACTCTTTCTCTTACCTGGCGCTTCAGGGGAGGGGTCAGGTACTGGGTTAATTGGGTCTAGTGCCCCTACATAAACCATCGCCACCATCAAGTTATAATTTTATATATAGAACTAATTATACATACATAGATTGATTTACAAAAATAACGATTGAATAGAACCAATTGTGTGCTAATCTACGCAGTGAAGAAAATTGATGTCAGTCGGAAAACAAGTTTATCAACAGCAGTGCAGAAGAGAATAATTAGAGTTTTTCTTAGCATTCCTTTTTTTTTTTTATGAACAGAACGAAAATATTCCTTGTTACCTTGTTATAAGTACCATTGGTTGTGGTATTATACAACTTATATTCTGCAAAATAACGCGGCCGGGGGTTTAATAAGGCTAATTAATAACAATCATATGTCGAAAACGTGAGTTGATATAAACATGCATGAGACAAAGTCGTACGTCGATTGTTTTATTAAATGGTCGAATTCTTCCTAAATTTATTGTCATAGTTGAACGAATTGGAGAAGTTGCATGCTCATCTTAGTAATTATAGATGGCAAAAAAACTGCTTTAGTGTTTTGTGACGTGGATGAATGGCAATGGCAAAATGAATTTGTTGATCAACATTTCAACCTTCATTGATGCGAATGTGCGTAAACCACAAGTTAGATTGAAAAGTCCTCCATAATGCATTCCGCAGTGTGAATTGGATTAAATGACAATTTGAATTGGATTCTCTTTTAGAGTTGGTTTGGTTTGATGGATTCAGAATGTAGCATTGCAGTTGATGTGCACATTTAGTGAAATGTTTGTCATTTAGTTTGTCAAAGTTGATAGTAAATGTGCACATTTGGTAAAATTCAACATGCTCTAAATGTATCATTTTCAAGAGATTTGAAAACTATAAGAATGACCCGTTTTCAAAAAACGTAAAATTTTAATAATATTCAAATTTTTTCATTGTTAACCCTGTTTATTTCACATTAATCCAATTTTACCCTTAAACCAATACACCTAATCAACTTTATTTTCGTATTGAGTATTAGAAGTAATTATCAAAGTAAAATTTAATTAACTCATCAATGAAATAGCATGAGCTCAGAATACATTTATTCAAAATTTTCATCGTTTATCATGTTAGATTTGATTATATTGGTTAATACATGATTATAGTGAACTTAATTGTTTAATTCTTTAAATAATATTCCATGTTTTCGTGCTTTCTTTCACAATAAATTTCTTGATGAGGTCATCTCTTTCAGTTTACTAAAAATCTTTTAGGGCCAATTACGATAGCTCCCTAATGTTAACTGTATTCTCTAATTGCATTCCTAAATTTTCAAAAAACTCCTATTGTGTCCCTGAAAGTTAACAGTATCAATTTTTCTTAACAAAAAAATACAAAAGCACCAATATACCCTCGTATTCTTTTTTTTATCTTCTCCTCATTTCTCCCTCTCTCTGTCTTTTTTATCACTCTCCGTCTTTCTCTCTCATCTCTCTCTTTACGCCTTTCTTTCTCTCATCGCTATTGCATTTGTCCCCCCAACACTACTCATTCCCTCTCCCTCTTGCCTCTCTCTCTCTCTCTCTCTCTCACATGCAAATCCCAACATTCCTCTGCCATAACTTGCCACAAAGCGAAAACCAAAAACTTATCATAGCAACAAATATAACTAATATTAATTTTATCATGAAACTATTCTAAGTAAACATGCCCCCTGAAACTTTACTCCAAATTATACAAAACGGATACACAATACATTATTTTTTGAGCAATACCATAAACTACAGTTTTGCAACAACAAATTTACGCTACTGCTCCCTCCTTTTCAAAAAGAATGCTTTTAAAGGTTTATTAATAAAATGATTACATTACATTAATTATAGTGATATTTATATATTAACCTTATTAATTTGGCACATGTTTTGTTGTTGATTGTGAATTTAAATTGAATTGCAATTTAATAGGAGGGTAAATATAGAAAAAAATAATAAAAAACTTCTTGATTTGATAAAATATCACTTATTTTAGTAAAAAATAATTTATCTAAAAAAGCATTCTTTTTGAAAAGGAGGGAGTATATACTACGTTGGGAGGCGAAATGGAGAAGGCAGGAGGGGCAGTGTAGAGCTACTGGGGGTCTTCATTTAGTATGGCCATCCACACCGATTAAGTTCTTGTTTCAATCGTATAATTAACGTTTTTTGAGTGGAGTAGGAGGAGGAATTTGAACCCTACCCCCAGCCGGAGGTAAATAATGATCATTGTAATACCCCATAGTTTTAGAGTTATTTTGGAGACATATATTTGGAGCAATTAGTTAGAGTAATTATTTTAGATAACTTGAGAATTTATTTGAGAATTTATTTTTAGTAATTGGAGGGTTAATTTTATATTTTTGAGGTTAATTTGGTGAATTATGAAGATTAGGGGTAATTTGGGAAGTGTTTGTTTAAGTGAAAATGATGAAAAATTGAAAAGAAAAAAACTGGAAAATAGAACCGAACGATCGATCGTTCATTTTGGTTGCCATACTACAAGTCGTTCGTCGCTAGGAAGGGCTGTCGTTGGCGTGCGTGCTGCTGTCGTCCACGCGCGTGCATCTGGTAGCAGCCGAACGACGCGTCGTCTGAGACACTGAACGCACGTGCATTCACACGAGCCGCCAAACGACGAGTCGTGAGCTATCGTCTGTGTCCTCCGCTTGTCGTTCGCGTCCGTGTTAGCTGCTCATGGATCAGACGACAGGTCGTTCGCGTTTCTTTTCTTCAACAGTGACCAAAACGACGTCGTTTTGTTCTGCATAATTCTCTATTAAAACAGAACCGACATCACTTCGTGTTTTTATCATTTCTCTCTCGTTTCTCACCCAAATCCGACGAAATTTGATTCCTTTTGCTCTTAAGACATTCCTCTATCAGATTTGAAGTATTTTCACCGTTTATTTTCCATTTTGACTCCTTTTTATGCTCATCTTTCCTGATGTTCGTGTTTGACCGAAAATATGAATTTTGAGGAGCTAGGGTTCGATTTTGGCTGGATTTTTGGTTTGATTTGGAGTTTTTTATGATAGATTTATGTATGAGGAATAAGAAGGAACATAGATTTGCTTTGATAGATGAGGAAATTATGGTTTTTCCTATAGGTTCAATTTTAGTCCGAAAATGTAATTTTTGGTTTGAATGTTTTAGGTGGTTTTGATTGAAACTAATGATGAAATTAGGCTCCAAGGATGATTCTAAGTTGATTAGTATGATAGAAAATATTGAATCTCGCTCGAATCAGAATTTAGGGTATTTTTGCAATATTGCAGGAACTTCGGTGAAAATGTCAGTTTTTGATTTTGATTGGTTTTGAGGAAGAGGATGTTAGATTTATGTTTTTAAGAATTTTTAGAGAATTTATGAGTATTTAGATAGTTGGGAGGTATTCATTTGCGAGTTGGGCATTTGCATTGCATTGCACTCATAAATTCGGTGCGGCCACAGTACCATATATATTGATGTTGTTATGTTACATTTGTTACAGCATCCTGTGCTTACCCGCACCAGCAGCCACCCACCGGCGGTGCTTGATTTGGAGTCCTAAAGCTTGGACATCCAGGTGAGTAGATGACAACTTCAGACACATAGACTGTGTCTCAAAACTGTATACGTTTTTGATGTGTTATAACTAAATTGTGAACTTGACTAAGTCAAAGATTGGTTAAAAATATGAAAATGGATTATGTGAATAAGTAATTATGGTTTTGTTTTGAAGAAAGTTATATGTATGTATTGATATACATATGTTTTTCACGTATTTTGACGATGAATATGCATGACTTTAATTATGTTTTTGATTGTTGGACACCTGCGCTACGGGGTACGTAGCCTTTGGTATACCAATGCATGTTGATACCTAGCTATCGAGGTCGACGGTAGCCATGTTACCCTGGCCCTGTACATGATTGGATTATGGATCAGTAGCATGACCCTGATCATTATATGGTGGGAGAGTGACATAGACCACACCACGAGTTCCTATGGTCCCATGATAAGTATATGAGATTTTCAAAAAAACCTAATACTATGGGTAGTATTTTACCAATGTGCATGTGTATGCTTTTGGTGCAAATGATTTCGAAATGTTTTCTCGAAAAACATACTATGTATATAGTGTATAAATATGTATACATGTTGTATATCTCATGTGCTAGTTTTCAAATGGTTTTCAAATCAGTCTTTGTGAGGCACAAATGAGGCAATCTGGAGTGTTGTCCCTCACTCACTGGGTTGACCCCTTTGCTTTTCTGTGTTGTCTTGTTTCTATGGTTACATGTTGACTTTGATCTCAGCAGCCTTTGGACACTCTCTGCCCAGTGAGACACATATATCTTGGTTAGTAACGCCTTTTTGTCAGGCTACGTCTTTTGTAGTAGATGCTACATTCCGAATGATGTAGGGTTATGGGGTTGTTTATTTGATTTTGATATTATGTTTTGTGATTAGATCGCTTTGTATATATATATATACATCAAAATATAATATATATATATATATATATATATATGATATTTTGATGTATATATATATGATATGTATGTTATTTTCTTATAAACGTTTTAAATAAATGAATGGGTATAAATTTTAAATCTTTGAGGTTTGTACGAGATGGGTCGGGTATCCATAGATGATTCACCTTGTACGCCGGTCATGGTCCCGAGAACGGATCGTGACAATCACGTTGTCCTATAACATGAAACGTGAAAGCTAGTAATTAGCCATTTCGGAATAAAGAAAAATAATAACAAAAAATGGAATAGTAGTTCAGCATAATGTTTTGCAAAATAATTATTTTGTTCTTTTTTTTTTTTATATTGTCCTCTATTAAGAATCGAGCGCATCCTCGCTTTTTAGCGCATCTAACGATTTTTGTTGCCAATAAATTAGACAAATTCACTGATTTTCATAAAATGATTTTTAATTTCCTTGCTGCTAGGCGTAAAATTGGGTTCTAACACCAAAAATATTTTTTCCATTCAAAAACCAAATATAAAAGAAAAACTTTTATATCTAAAATTAGATTTGTTTGAAAAGTGGCGTCAAGGACTACACTATTTATATGAACTCACTTCAGTCACTAAGAATCAACTCCATTGTTGACACTGATGTAGATTCTCTTATCACTAGGTTTTAATTCAACAAGTGTGTCTTCAATATTTATTTACAGCTTTTGTAGTCTTTCATTCTTTTATATCCACTTTGGAGTTGCTCTCCTCTATGGAGAAAATAAAGTTTTTCTTTGTTGAAGTCAAGTATGGGGTCTGATGCAACATTTTGCCTAGTAAACTTCTCAGTACTAGTTGCATCCTTATAAAGAAGGTTGTTTCCCACTCTAACTAGATCTAGTTCGCTTTTGCTTTGTTTCCTAGCACTGGAAGATACTTTGATTATTATTAATGGATTTGAAGTTGTAGTGGTGGGATTCCCCAAGTCTTGAAGCATGGCAGTCTACACTGGCAAATTTGCCAATGACATTCAAGTTACGGATGGAAGCGGTGTGCTTATAAGCAGGATATTCTCTTCAATTTATAGGGTATGCTATTGGCCATTATAAGCCTATTATTTGTTATAAATCTAGGTTTCCAAGTATTAATAAATGATTAGATTTAACTCCCTTGTGGGCTAGATATACTTTGTCTTTCAATCCTTTCGCAATTATTAAGGGTTTTATGCATAACTAACCCACCAAATAAAAACATATTTTACAAATAATCGCTTCAAAACTTTAAGCAAATATGCCCATAATTTGACGAAATCTTTTTGAAAATAGCCACCCATACATTTAAATGTGCATCAACTAATCTCCTAAAAAATAGGTGTTGAAACTTGATAAACTGGATTTAAAGTTTTTAATTGACTAATCTCACAAACATAGGAGATTTTAACCATCAATTATTGAATTAAAAATATGCTAACAAATACATATCAACACATTAAAAAAATTGAAAAAGCATAATATTCGAAGTTGTTAGAATAAATTCTTACTGAAACTCAATTGAAACTCCACATAAACTTTGTTATGTCATTTATATATCATGATACTCTAAAAATAATTAATAAGGCTTTCATGGGCGTTTTATTGATTGAAACTTCTTTAAAGTTAGTTTGAAACTATCATTATTCATATTGGATTGTAAACTGTAATGTGTTTTTATAAATTGAAATTTCATTCAAACAAGATTAAAACTGCATTAAATATTAAACATCAATTATTGGATTAAAAATATGCAACAAATACGTATCAACACATTAAAAAAATTCGAAAAAGTATAATATTAAAAGTTGTTAGAATAATTTTTGACTGAAACTCAATTGAAATTCGATAGAAACTTTGCTATGCCATTTATCCATTAAGTGGACAAAATTAAAATATTAAAACTTACAAATGTATTAATAAAAGTTAGATAGCTACTTTTAACCAATGTTTTAAAAATGACTATTTTGTGTAATTTCCTCAACTATTAATGAAATTTTGTATCTTGGCCAAAACCCCGCATCACTCAGTTTCAGAAAAGAAAAACACCACTTTGTAAGAGACACAAATTTATTTGTCCACAATTGTCACTATTTAAAGACCATAAAATCTAAAAGATTGAATTTTTTGTGGAATACATGGTGATGCCCCTATATAAACCATCACACCATCAAGTTATATAATTTCATATATAGAACCAATTATACATACATAGATTGATTTACAAAAATAAAGATTGAATAGAACCAATTGTGTGCTAATCTACGAGTACCGACTCCATGTTTTGCAATGAAGAAAATTGATGTCACTCGAAAAAAAAAGTTTATCAACAGCAGTCGAGGAGAGAATATACGACCTATTTCATGTACTCCATGCAATCCAACGAAGAAAATGGATGTGAAAACCAAGCAGCAGAAGAGACAAATAATTAGAGTTTTTCCTAGCATTCTTTTTTTTTTAATGAACAGAACGAAAATATTCCTTCTTTTAAGTACCATTGTTTTTGTATTACATATAAACATATATAAATAATATATAAACAAAATATAAACAAATACAAACACATATAAACAAATATAAACAAGAGTTCGTGGATTTAAAAATTTTATCCGTGAATTTAAAAATTAAAATCGTACGGACGAAAATACTATAAAATGTACCTATAATAAACATATACAATCTGTACGGAACAAATTTTGCAAAATTTTTGTGGTGTATAACGTAATTATCACATGTATAATTGGTGAAATATTTGTCATTTAGTTTGTCTTGTTTTCGTGAGATTTGAAATACTATAAGAATGATTTGTTTTTAAAGAATGTGAGATTTTAATAATATTCTATTTTTTCATTGTTAACCCTGCTTAGTTCACACTAATCCAATTGTACCCTTAAATCAATACACCTAATCAACTTTATTTCCGTATTGAGTATTAGAAGTAATCATCAAAGCAAAAAACTTATCTCTAAATAGCATGAACTCAGAATACAACTATTCAAAATTTTCATCGTTTATCAAGTTAGATTTGATTATATTGATTAATACATGATTATAGTGCACTTGATTGTTTAATTCTTTAAATAATATTCTGTGTTCTCATGATCATGCTTTCTTTTGCAATAAATTTTTGAGGAAATGACATCCGGTGTACTTTTGTTTTTTTTTTCATTTCACAATTACGACGTCTAGATTATTATCTACTATTATACAATACTCTAATTTTCACTTTCTATAATATCACATTTTTTTTTATTTTCTCTCTTTTCTCTTCCCTAATCCTTTCTTTCTCCTCCATTGCCAATCTCCAAATTTGCCGTTGTCGCTGCCCACTTTTTCCTTTCGTCGCCGCCCCCTCTTCTTTTTTCGTCTTCTCTTCCTCCTCTGCTTGCCTCTCCTTCCCTGTCACCCTTTCCGTCGTGTCTCCAACTTATTTTCTCTTCCCCTCTTTTCTCGCCTTTGTCTCTTTGTCTCTCTTTTAGTACTTGTTAATTTTACAAAATTATAAAATAGTACCCACAACTTATTAATTATTTGAAAAAAAATTCTAAACAAAATCGAAGTGAATAGAATGAAATAACACAACAAAAAGGTCGAATTTTAGTGAATGTACTCATGTTGTACTCATTATTTGAGCATTTTTTAGTGAATGTACTCGCGTTGTACTCATAATTTCATCAAGTCATAAAAAAAAACTAAACTTCCAATTCCTAATATTTATGTTTTAATCTCATTTTTCATTCTGTACTCGAGTTGTACTCCTATTGTACTTAGTAGACATTTGTTGGTTTAATTAATAAGTCTTAAATAAGTTATAATCTTATCGTACTCGATTTGTAATCGGGTTGTACTCCACATGTACTCGGTCTTTGCTGGTCAACAGAGCCTTCATAACACTACTTTGTACTGGCATTATACTCCACATGTACTTTAGTTGTACTCTGTATTTGGGTTGTATTCGAGTTGTACTCTTTCTCACTAGCTTAAATGGTCTGGTTAAAGAACAATCATCTCTCTGACACGTGGTCAACATGTGGTCAAACTGCTGTATTTTTTAATATTTTATTCTGTGTTTCCATTTTTGGTATGTTTTTCAAATGTTGTTGTATTTGAAAAATTCTTTTTGTTTTGATGCCTATTTGTGGTAGTCGCCCTAAATTTTTTGATAAAGTCATCTCTTTCAGTACATAAAAATCTTTTAGGGGCAATTACGACAGCGTCCTAAAGTTAACCTTATTTTGTGTGTTTGCATCCCTAACTTTCCAAAAACTCCTATTGCATTACTTGTCACGACCCATTTTCAGAATCATGACCAACGTATGAGGCGAACCATCTGTGGAAGCCTAGCCCAACCCATCCCATACAAGCCTCAAAGATCATATTACTACCCAAAACATTTAATAACATTTGTAATTCAAAACATATAGAATATAAAATGGATTTATATAAAATCAACATAATATATATATACAATCTCTATACCCAAAATAAGGTTTACGAATAAACCAAATCAAATACATCAAAAGCCAGATGGCAACCCAGTAATCCAATAGCATCTCGGTGCGGAACTCTAATACCCAAAATAAAGAGCCCAGAAAAAAGGGGCATCACTAACCAAAGGATGCCTCATTGGTAAGTAAGATGTAGATCAGTTGCCGAAGCCAAAATCTGTGTACCTAAAATATATGATCAACCACAAACAGAAATATAACGGGGGTCAAACCCAGTGATGAATAACACTCCAGAGCGCCCCATACATGCCTCACAAAGACTATTTTGAAAACAATTCGCAAATACTATATGCAATAACAATAAATATATAAATATACATGCTACATAGCTATAGCCTTTCGAAAAATCATTTTGAAGTCGTTCGCACACAAAGCAACCAACATGCACGTAGGCGTAATGAAATCATCTCAGATTTCAAATCAGAGTTTCATATTCAAAACATATACAAGCGATACGAGACTAAGCAAGCGTGATATGGACTCAGCCATAAATCACGAGATGTGTGGACTAGCTAAAATCATGATGAGGACCCACCTCCATCAATATCAAATCATATGTCTGATTAGGGCAACATGGCTACTGACAATCCTGGTAGATGGGTTATATCAATCATTGGTATACCAAAGGCTACATGCCTCATAACACAGGTGTCCCCATATCGAAAACCAAATCATACTATCATATAGTATAAAATCCCAAACATGCAATCCAGCATGAAAATCATATAGAGAGATATATAATACATATATATATCAATTTCAAAATAATTATTGATTATTTAATCACATAACCAATTTATTATCTCAACAAATCTTTAGATTAGTCCATATTCTAGAATATTCTTAGCACATCAAAAACCAGTAAATAGGAGTTTGACACACAACCAATGTGTCTGAGGCTGCTATTCACTACCTAGAAGTCCAAGCAATATCACCAGTCAAGCCCCACTAGTCGATAACTAGTCTTGCTGGAAGGGACAAGTAGTTGTATAAGTACAAACAACTCAAACATCAAAATGTGGTACTGTGGCAATACCAAATGCATGATATGCAAATGCAAATGTAGATCTAATTCTACAAAATGGAAAATCTACCCAGATCAGGATTTGTTCGGTAACCACGGAACCGAACACCCACGTTGGCTCTAATCAGCCTCCTGCACATCAGTGCAACCTCGAGTTCAACAAATGAACTCAAAATCCTCAAGAATCTCTACTTAGAGATTCAAATCTTTATGACTCATAAGGAGAAATCATCAATTTCTCCAAGCCAAACCTAAATCTAGGTAGTTCTAACTTTGATCCAACAAGATGTATCAGAAACTACACCATATCTGCTAAGAAATCTATCAAAACCCGAAATCCTAGTTTCAGAGAAACCCATTTGATTCAAACACCAAATCCCACGAAACTGAAGCTTAAACCACAAGCTCCAGGCTTCAAACAACCATAATCTAACACCTATTAACTAACATTCCATTAGAAAAGGAAAGATATGACCCAAACTTAAAGTTTGGCCAGAGCCCTAGAATGCTCAAATGCAAAGCAAAATAAGAAAAATGGGAGATTAATGGATGTTGCTTACCTCAAAAATTGTTGTAGAAGCAAATAGAAACAGGTAAGATCAGAAAGAAATAAATGAGAGAGTTCTCTGGTAGTTGAGATGAGTTATGACTGAAGAAAGGGTAGGTGAAGGGTATTTATTGACTCACGGGCTGAAGCGCCATATTTAACGTGAAGTTGCCCAGCTGGAACACATCTACGTGCACAGTAGGGGTTCTGCGTATGTAGAACCGTGCTCTACGTGGGTAGCATACCACACAACGTGCATAGACGGCAGATCTGGAATCCCCTCTCTCCCAGATCTACAATCTACGTGCGTTTCACTCTCTACTGTGTGTGTAGAAGACATCAACGTGCTCACGGTTCACACCTAGACGGTGATCAACGTGCCCAGAAGCTTTGCAACGCACACAGACAATCCTAAGCAAGTTCACGGTCAAACCGAGACCCCAACTACGTGTGTAGTACCTGTACTGTGCACATAGGTGAGCTCCAACATACATTACAACCCCACGCTCGTCCGCGGTCAAACTCAAGCCTCGTCTGGGTTCGTTGTACCCAGTACTATGCACATAGATGAACTCAAATGTGCATTACACACGTGGCTCAACATCCAAACTCCCACTCTACTCGGAATACTACTAGATTACGGTTAGAACAGACGGGATATTACACTATCAATGTAAGTAGATCACATCTTCTCATAAGTTTTATTTTCAATTCTAAGTGGTAAGAAATAAAA
>CAODLS010287029.1:0-19137 GCA_948243855.1 Flueggea neowawraea | reverse complement strand
GTGATAACATACTAGGACAAACAGCCACATTTCCTCTTTCTTCTCGTTGGGCATTGCACGCCAATCAGGAATGGTAAGTGGGCACATCTTACCATTTCGTGCTATGGTTCCCAAGAAGGATGCCAGCTTAAATGCTTCAGTGCCTATGGGCTGTCCCAATGAATTAATGGAGACATGCATACGCTCTCCATCAGGCAAGTCCAATTCAGCACAGCATCGTGTCTGGCCTCGAACCTTCTTTCTCTTTACACGCTGTAATGACTTGTTCAACTGATTGTGGCCCCTTGAAAGCTGATGGGGCAGTGAATGGTCAGGAAGTGATGGGATTTCAGCTCCAGACCGTGCAGAGTTTCCTAGTACATGTGTCCTGCTCGAGTAACTATCATTTCCAGATGGCATGGGTGATTTTCCTAAGGAAAAAATTCCAACAGAAGTTATGATAATAAGGAAACATTATATACCAGCAAAAGCTAAAGTTCATGTCTGGATACACCAGTGGCTTTCAATTCAGAAAAGAAAGATAATAGATGTTACAGCGCGTATGAAAAAATCTTGAATCCTAAGCAATTCATAGTGTACCACTTAAGCATTTAAACAAGACATCCTAAACAATGAACCTGTCCTACTACCTGTTCTATCTTATCCTCAATGTTACTTTTTTTTTTCAATTTAAATTAGTCATCTAATAATTATCATCAGGGGAACAACTTCAACACAAAGAAATCACCACGGTATACGAGAAGTTGCCAAGGCATAAACCATAGAAAATAGGGGAAAAAAAAGTCTACTGAACCTTATATTTCCAAAAATTTCAGCAGCAAGCATACAGTTCTACTTACCAAGTATTAACCGTGCTGCGCCTAACAAGAAGAAAAGAACATATATAAAAGTGCATATGCTATATAAATCTATCGCAGTTGGACATGATGCATTTGTGGGTAAGAGGTATGCAAGGAGAAAGGGTGGCAGCAAGGAGAATTAATTGTCTAACTGTTAGAGAGAAGACGATGGCAATGTATAGAGAATGAAAATTATAACTAAATAGATAAATTTAACAATTGCAAATACAATTGTCCCAGGACGAATCCCAAATTCCCAACACAAGGGTCGAATCCCAACTCTCGATACTAAAATAACAAAGACCGAGGATGATCCTCTACAGACATTGGACACAATATAAATAGCAAACCCTAGGAGACTCCTACCAAAATAAGACTCTAAAAGATATTCTCTAATTATCAAATATTCTATACTACTATTCCCTAATATAGTCATCCAAATATTTGTTCTGTAACATTACCACCCTCTTGAAAATTAGCCTTGTCCTCAAAGCTGTAACTAGCAAAATGTTGCACAAATTAATGTCACTAGGCCACAAGATAACAAATTGGGGTTGCTCCAGATTGCAAGAAAATATGGCACGGGCCCTAGCTCAATCTTTCCGTTAACAACAGAGGCAGCACAAAATATTGAAGCCAAGCAACAAGATGAAATAAATTTCTTTTTGGAAAGAACCTTCATGATGCAATCCTCCCAATAACAGATAAGAAGGAGGAGAGTGACCATCAACTTTCTCAGAAAGACCATCAACTGTGCCCACCCAGAGACAACGTCCGTGGAGACCGTCAAGACCAGTGACAACATGTCCCAAACCTCCAACCGAAACACTAAAACTGTCCATTGAGACCTCTACAGTGAGACAACCCATTTTTGTAGAAAACTCATCTATGGAGAGAACCAAAAAGTCAAGGAGGGGAAGTTGTGGGGAGGTGGAAACAAGATGACTAGTAGCCAGAGATGGGAAGTCAAAGGCAGCCGCGGCAAGAACATCTTCATTTGCTGCCAGCAGAAAATACCGAAAAGGCTGGGTTGAACAAGCAGGCAAAGAAGGAAATTGTTGGCAATAAAAACAGAGGTGTTGACAACAAACAGTTGGGTTCTCTTGAAAGGGATGACGGAAGGAACTTGCCTTGAAGGCAGTAGTGGTGAGCGATCTAGATGGCGGCAAAAGAGAGGGTGTGGTGCGATGGTGTGGCTGATTGGAAAATTGGGGGCTACTTGTAAAAGTCACAGGCTGTTTGGCAGGTCGGGTGGGTGGAGCAATAAGTGTTGCAATGGGTTGGCTTGGAGCAGGGTTTGTCACCACAAAGATAGATGAGGGTAATGGTGCAGGCTCCAAAGGATGTGAAGCAGGCACCTGGACAGAAAGTTCTGTGTTGTTTTGCAATGAAGCCAAGTGTGCCAGAAACTGATAAAAAATTTCCTGCTGACGGCGCAACTGCATCTATATAAACTGCTCAGTTTCAATGCGAAAAAGCAGCAAAATCAGCAATATTGGCAGCTAAATCAGCCACCGTTTTCTCTAACGTGGCCACTCGAGATTTCATGCTGGTTGATAACATTCAGATGCAAAACAATGGCAGGTCGGACCATTTGTTAGAGATAAAACAATGGCAAGGTGTAGAGAATGAAAATGATAACTAAATAGATAAATTAAACAATTGCAAATATGATTTTCCCAGGACGAATCCCGAATTCCCAACCCAACGGTCGAATCCAACTCTCTAAAAGTCGATACGAAAATGACAGACTGAGGATGATCCTCCACAGACACAGGGCAGAATATAAATAACAAACCCTAGGAGACTCCTACCAAAATAAGACTCTTAAGAAATTCTCTAATTATCAAATATTCTATACTACTATTCCCTAATATAGTCATCCAAATATTTGTTCTGTAACACCAACCAGATGTATGCTTCTTATAAACACACGCAACAAATCTCCCTTAAACTATCAATAATAAATCTCATTATACAACTATAGTAAGATGTCAATTCTACTAACACAACAAAACAAAAAGAATTGATGTATAAAAATATCCTGTATAGAAATCTATGTGACAAAGGACAGGAAAAGAATTGTCAAATATAATCACTTAAGCACCACCACCATCAAATATCCTTACCCACTCAGGGAGCGGTGAAAATATTTTCTTCGCTCCACTGAAATAATTGACAGAAAAAGCATTCCTAGAACAACTTAACACAGCATTGGGTGTATATCCTTTTCACCTGACCTCAATCGAACAAAGAGCTCTACAGCTAGCATCCAATAGCATATATCTGTAATTGATAAGCCTAATCCATATGTGACAAAGACAGCAAAAACTTGGTTAATGAATCACTCATCACTTTCTCCAAACCAATTTACAAACATTAGTTTTATCTAAGTTCAAATGTTCATTCAGATCAACCCTTCTGTAACTTTAACGTGTACCAGACTATTTTTACTAAAACTTATTCTACGTCACGGTTGGCTTCTCCAATTATACCAAATGCCAATGCTATAATATAGATGCACCTCTCATGCATTGGCACTTCCTTACTATAATAGTTTCTTTATTATTCACATATCAAAAGCACAGGAGTAGTATGTGAAAATGCTAAATGAAATGCCACCACATCCAATAAAAATTATCACCATCAATAAGCTTCCAATATCTCTACTCTGCTGTGACCTCTATTGCTTTTGACTTCTGCACACCCAACAATTCTTTTGATCTAAAAAAATCTAAAATATAAAGGAACACTTCCCATAAAGCAGAATATTGATGCCAATAGAGCAAAAATTTCCCAATTCAAACTCTTGCACCTGGCAAAAGAATGGTCAGATTTGCCTTACATCAAATGTAATGTAAAGAACTTGTGTTAAATGCAACTGCAGATTATATATGTTATCCAGCTAACGAACTTAGACATCGCAAAAGAAAAATAGAGCCAAAACTTGATAAACATGCAAGAATTGCGACAAATTATTTTTTTTTTTCTATTTCTAGTCTTGTAGTTAATGTGCAATACGCCGATACCTGCAAAATTACCATTTGTGTCTGCCTGCAACTGTGAGAATTGTGGTGGTTGATTGGTGCTTGTTTGATGCTGATGCAACTGAGGAGGTTGTTTGCGGCTTGAGAGGCGCACATTAGAGCGGAGACGGCTGGGGCCAAAAGTATCATGTTGTACCATAAAAGAATTATCATGTCTACCATGAAAAAGTTGGCTATATCTTGATGGGGGCACCTCAGAATGTTGCCGACTAGTGCCACAATTATCATTCTGCATTTGGCTCGGGTTGGCAACACTATGATCCACAAAAGAAGCCTCATGTCTACTGTGCCTTATAGCCTGATCAATATAAGCCACCAAGTGGGAGAGTCCTATTGGATAAAAAAAAACAATTAATTAAAAGACAAAAACAAATTTCTGAACAATGTATATCACAAAATTTTGCCACACAAATAATATACATCAAATGCACACATGCTAAAGAAATAAAGGCATATAGATCTAAGAAGACTTGTGATTGCTTTAAATTAATACCTACTCTATTTGCAAGGAATACATGAAAGAAATATCTTAGGTCATGAAAAAAAAATTCATTTGAAATGAGAAAATTTTCAAGATAGGACCTTCCCAATGCTGTACAAAAAGCAAAATAGGTAACATAATATTGTATCAGCAAACAATTGAAGCCATAATAGCAATAGATTTTGAGCTCCTCCATGATACTATTACAATGATATCACTTACTAATGATGAACACAAAGACAAAAGAACTATTCCCGTAATAATTTTTATTTTGTCAATTTTAGAGTTTCTATGTATGAAACTTTTAAGAGATCAAGAATCGGTACAAGGAAATATCCTGTTTATTAGATATACATGGACCTTGTTAATAGGAGATCTTAAGAGTAGCAGGGATGTGCAAAACTAAGGGCTTATTTGGTTCAGTGATTCGACTTATCTAATGACCCAGAATGAAACCATTTCAACCACTGATCAGCTAAAACGCCACAATGCTGAAACAAAGATTCTAGAAAAAAATTTCTTATGCCTGGCATTGGGATGCACAACTTCAAAGTTGGGACCTTCTTTAAAAATCTGGTGGAACAATAATTTGATGCATAATTCTGTTTCTTTCATTTGTGTGAATATATTATACGAGTAGCAGCCTGATCTATTTAAACACCTTGAAAAATATTGTGCCTAATTGACGGATTTTAAAATATTAATCACAGCTCTAGAATACTAGCGAAATCACCAGCGCAAAAGATTACTGCCTCAAATATAGTTGAGCATAAACGGCAACCCAGCAAATGCAATTATTATGCAACACTTTCTATGAACAAGTTCCACCAGACTGCAATTCTAAATCATGATACAGCACAAACCAACAACAATATCCTGCCTTTTAATACTCCACTCCAGCTCTAAGCTCATCCCAGCATTAGACTGCATATATCATAATCATACTGCTTATACACTTCTCCACCTCATCTCCCAATAATTAAGCTGAGAAACCTCAACTCATGCTATAGTTCCCACCAGAAATTCATGCGACCAGCTAAAAGTCACAACTTTTTAAAGGTCAACCTACCACAAATATGAGTTGGCAGACCACTTAAAACTCTTCTCCATCAATGTGACTATTCAGATGAAATTAAAAATGATGTCCATCAATGCAACTGTGCTGCTAGGGCTGGTTTCACCTGCCAGGCAGGAGTCTCTAATCCTATCCCTACTCAGGTGTCAATGTTGGTTGGAAACGCTACTCTCCAGGTCTCTACTCGAGTCTAAGAAGGTAGGAAGAAGAGGCTCAGAGAACTCATTCACCCAGATACTCATGTTCTTGCTCTACCATATGAGAGCTGAGTTGCCTCTGAACAGAATGTGGCAACACAAATGGATACAGCAGGTCTTAGATTCCAAGCCTGCAGTGAACCCTGAATTGCCATGGCTGGGGCTGCCGTTGGTGGGGCTTCCCACACACAACTCTACTGTTCTTGGACTCGGTCCAACCTAAGCAGTCTGTGAGGGTCATTCTCCTTATCTCGTCTGCTGGGATTGTGTTCTTAGGTTTTAGTTATGTTTTCAAAGACCAACTTGTATGCTCCTTGCCCTTTTATGTGGTCAGTGAACTTTGCAACTCCCCTCTTGGGCTGATTCTGCAGTTCTATGCCTGGCTGCCATGCACTAGTTGTACTTCTGTTTATGTTTAATGAATTACTCAACTTTGCTTCAAAAAATTAAACGATGTTCATTTCACATTTCACTATTATCTAAATTCTCAAGAGCCAACAGGCCAAATGACATTTTTTTTTCATAATAACACAATCTTATAAGATGGCACCAAATATTTAACTCACAATAAAACGAAACCCTTAAATCAGCACATACAGTTTTGCAAACTAAGAGGACAATCAGTCGAAAGGACTTTATTCTGCACCCAGCAAAGACGCCTGTTTTTGAAGAAGTCCCAAAATCACAAAAAAAAAATTATTAAGTAACATGGTGTTCCAAACAACTGACTTTGATGCAGACAAAAGTAACAGCAGTCCACTTAATAACATCAAGCTTCATCAGTACCTCCACATTTTAAACTTATAATAATTGAGCAAGCAAAATGAATCTGATATTTGATCCTGATGCAAAAGAACTAGGAAGAGTGACAGCACATATGCAAAACCTGCTTCCAAACATGAGCATTAACAGAGTCTATCATTGTTCAACAACGTACCAGCTAAATGATTATCTGTGCTGGAATGCAAATGAGAAGAAAGTGGTTGCTGGCCTGGCTGTGGATGATGTGATTGATGAGGCAAGCTGCTGCTTGATGGTGGTACCTGAGAATGGGGTTGGCTAATGCCATAAGTATCTTTCTCAACTTGGCCAGGCTTGGCTGTCAGGGTGTTATCCTTTATAGCCGCCTCATGTCTGCCATGCCTTGTAACATTGTCTCCGGAAGGCACTAAAGAAACCCATTTGGTCATAAGTTAATAAATAACAACTGTAATTCTAATTCCTAATTATAGGATAAATTCAATTGCAATAAATGGTAATTTAGGAAATAAAACTTACTCTCCATAATCTCACACTACCAAAAAAATACAAACAGATGAAGTAATCCAAAAAAGTTTATGATGTAAGGTCACTTTCTTCAATAATATGAACATATGATAATATAGATTAGAATGTGGAATCATCACACTATAAGCTCAACCAATTTCTAAATTGTCTTTGCATTAGGTGTATATATAAACAATAACCACCAACTTCTGTATGTCAACTAAAGCAGCTAAGAACTAAATTTTGAAATTCTATTCCTAAATGATATTCATAAAAAAGAGAGCGTGAAAAACAAATGTAAATGAAGACTGACATCCTAATTCCTGAAGGTTTTCCAGTAGTCAACTCATATTGCTCTCAATATTATAAAAGGTGTTAGATTCCCCCAGTACATAAAGTTCAAAACTGTCACTTTCTAGCATAATGATTTGACATACACCAAAAATAAAAGAAGAAAATAGAAAACTCAATTCAGCTAAAAATAAACAAAAACATCAGAATTATGTAAGTTTTTGTATACCATAATGATGCAGGGTGGCTGAAAGCAGCAGTATTATAACCAAAATCTACATCAAGGGTGGAATTGCAGATAATCATTGAAAAAATAGCAAGATATGATATAAACTCATTCATTAACAAGAATATAATTTCAATCACAAAAATGATAAACTGTTAAGGGCTTCTACTAAACTAGTAAAGTTGTCATCTCACCCCAAAGAAGAATCAATTCAATCAGTACCAAAGCAGACAACAGATTAACGATTCATTTCCACAAGTCCATTCTATTTTAAAGCTTTGCGCTAAACAGTTAGTGTTACAATAGCTCACAACAATATTCTGTAATTACCTCTACCTATTACAAACTAAGCAATATAATAAGCACAAACAACAAAGGAAGTGCTGATTGTGTTCTTATCCTGCAATACTGTGACATAGACAATGCATTGTCGCATTATTGAGTTTTTAAGTTAAGCTCACCCTTGCTTGACAGGGTTAAGAATGATGTCCTGGTAATTTACAAGCAACATAAGAGTATGTTAATGCTAGTATTAAGGAACTGTACTTTACCTGCATTAATAATAACTAAAGTCATGAATATAATAGACATGGTTTAACATCTGGAACTTTGTCATGAATAAGTTTTTCCTCTGGATACTTTGGCAAATAAAATATATCAAGCTGAAAGATGATTGCTTGAGTTATTTTACGTTCAGTCAAATTTTTCATCTTTTTATTTTTTCATTTTCATCTTTCAGTCTATAGTAGACTTCCATCGTATCAAAATCAATTGTTCTCAAATATGATGCTCAACCAAACAGTGAAGCAATGCACAGAGACCATTCAAAATGATGAAATATAAACCCAGAGGGTAAAAGGAAAATTTAATGAGAAAGAAATGTTGGGTATTGCAACTAAATTACTAGTTTTTGATACACAACCAGGACAGCAGCCCACTCAGCAAGCAGAGGTGGTGGATGATGTGGTGCAACTCTAGGCCAGATCTCAAAGTTTACCGAAGAAAACCAAAGCATTAAAGCTGTGTGATCTAATTACGATTCTTTCTTTGATTAGGGATTGATCTTGTCGGGAAACATCTCCGAATAAGGAATATTTTGGCTTAGTATAAATATTAGCATTGTTAGGAACAAGAGATCATTCACAAACCCTATTTTTTTATTCGACTCTACAAAGTCCAGTTTCACCAAATAATGCATAACAAAAAAGTCCATGGATCAATCCACCTGATTGTTATCCATATTCGGAAAATATGCAAAAAGAATCCAAAGTAAGTCAACAGTTTATAACAATAAATAGAAACTTTACCAGTACTTTTTGATGTTATTTCACTATGAAGGCCAGCTGAAATCCAGTACTTTTCGAACTTCTTCTTTACCCTCTTCATAAGGTACACAATATAATCACCCTTCTTATTGAACTTCAGACAATTCTGCCAAATGTACTCCACATCCTTATATACATCCCCAGAATTCAAGTACTTGAGACCATTTTGAAGACTGTTACATATTGTCCCAAAATCCATAGGTGTTTTTATGACATCAAAATAACCCTACAATCAACCAAATATCCTCATCCAAGAGGGTGGAAGAAGGAAATGTTATTCCCAGTCATGAGTTGGTCAGAAATTTCAAGTCCAATACATATCATTTCAAACCAAAATGAATATATTAATAAAATAACAACAAAGACAAACTATTTTAGCTTTATAATTTGGCACCACAATGAAACCAACCACTTTCGTAAGCCCACAGTATTTGTAAGGCCAATCAAAGAAGGAAGACAACATTCCAACATATGAAGGGAAAATTTGTGAACTTTTGAGAAGGTGTGCAGAAGCAGATGCAACATATAATGAGTCATAAAATACAAAATGCATCACAAAAGCTTCCTTCCAAACTTGTGTAGACAGCAGAATAGTGCATAAAAAGTTATGAAGGCATTGGCTTTAGTCCTTTTCTAGGGATAATGTCAACATGTTTTAGCTGACTTGAATATATGCTTCTGAATCATACGATGTGCGGCACAGAGAAAGAGGAAACAATGCTTAGGTGTATAACTATAAGTACTACTTTAGCATACAATCTTTAAGTTTTGGACATCAGAACAATGGATATATTGCCACAGAGAATCACACTTACAGGTATTCCCAAGGCAACAGGATCCACAGGTGCACTAAAAGGTACTGCCTCGTCCATTTCCATCACCTTCTTGATCACCTTCAAAGTAAATCCATGCACAGAAACTAAGAAAAATAAATATGAGGATGCCAGGATAAAACTTTTTGGAGAGAGAGAGAGACTAAACAATGTAAGTCTATAAAACCAAAGAAACCAGGACACTGATGAAAAAAGATACTAGTAGGTGGACCAGCTTGGAGATAAAACTCGTACAATTGAATTAAGTTGTAAAAAGCTGTTAATAAGAACTGAAAATCATAAAATTCTCCAACGTACTGCCAAGGAAGCTTTCAGATCTTTCTGGTTATACCAAGGATCCAGCTGCAACTTGTTTGATTGGTCTTTTTTCACACTTGAAGAGTTCAATCCCAATGATGAGTTAACAACACTCATGTATGCACCTTTATTTGACACTTTTGCTTTCTTGGATGGCTGGCCATGGTTTCTAGCTGGTATCTTCACTCTCTTATCAATTGCCAATTCATGAGAGCCAACCATCTCTTCAACATTGAATGCTCCATGACTTTCACTCGAAGAAGAAAAAGACGAATCACTGTCTGATTGAGCATCAGGGACAACAAAGTTATTGTCCTTAGATTTCCCAGATCCAATGTTCTTATTGGCATTTTGGCCAAACGAGCTTGGCTGTCCAACTTGATTAGTCTCTACTACAGTTGGCTTCTTTCTTGCAGGTTTTCTGGCTGCACACCGCTTCCGCTTCATCTTCCCTCACTATAAGACCTAGCCCCAACAATAATCCTCAAGTTAAACTTTCAAAATATGGAAATCAGCATCAAATTTTTCATTAAACAGCAGAAAATAAGCAAAAACTCAGATCAATATATTCGAGCATTACATGCATGGAGTAAACAAAGAAAGGCAGTTTAAAAAAAAATTAAACACAACAGATAACCATCAAAATGAGTAAAATCTCTACATCCAGAAACAGAACACAGAAAAATCATTCATGGGTTGACTCTAGCGATTGAGATTTGCTGTACTTCTCAAACTTGACATGTCCATTTCTCTGTTGCGATAACTACGTTAACAAAATGCCAAAGAAAAAATCAAAAGTATAAAAACAAAAAAAAAAATTGCTTTTATACTTATTCCACACTGAAAGTTATCAAATTACAAGCATTCGACTGAATTCAAACAAATCACAAACTTCACAACCCCATTGCAGTGAAATCAAAACAAGATATCAATCAAAATAATATCGATACAATCCAATTTAATTACAAAAAGAAATCGAGAGATGTACCTTCTTAGAGTGAGTGGAATTGTAAGGATCGAATTATGGGAAAGAAATAATGAAATTAGGGTTTGGGATTTGGGAATATTTTGATGATGCAGTGAGACTTACAGCTAGGGTTTGCCCTGTACGAAAGCAATCACCCCCCAATTGCGGTTTTTTGTTTTTTCACTTTTGGTAACGAAGCGTTGTGCTGGGAGGATATGCGTCATTTTATATAAGACTATGTAACGCCGCCGTTTAATATCAACCTAAAGAAAACAGTACATGCCATGCAAATGGGGTGGGTTTTTCCCCTTTTGGGACGTTTATTGTGCAATATAGGGACCGTTAAGTTCACGAAATAAAATAACATATAATAAAATTATTATTCTATAAAAATAATAATTTTATATTATAAAAAATAAAATATAAATTATTTAAAAAAATTATTTTGTTTATGAGTTTTTAAATAGAGTTAAATATTATAAATTTGACATTTCGTTTAAATAAATGTATAAACAATATAAAAATAAAATAAATAAATAATAAATAAAATAATTTATTAAAATATAATAAAATTATTAAATAACAAATCCGTAAAATATCATTTAATTTTAAAAATTAGAATAAAAAAATCCAAGTACATCAATTCCCGATTCAAAGAATTCTAGAACTCAATTGATTTATTCCTCCAAATTTAGAGACAGCCTCTTTTACGGATTCAAAAGGAGGAGTTGTATCAATAAGAACCCTGCTTATGTCTGCTGGCTTCACATCTTCAGGAGAATCAACTGATTGCAGTGTTCTTATCGCAGGACTTGAAACCATTCTAATAATTTTCTATTACACTTCTTTAGTGCATACTCTTTAGCAGAAACTGTAATTCGAAGCAATTTTCAGGAACATGCATGAAAATCCCATCTTCCATCAATTAGCAACAAGTTCAAAGCAGAACACTCCGCCTTATTCATCATGCCTACACAGTAAATATCAAATTACTCAAACCACAAAGTAAATTAAAAAAAAATCGTAATTGTAAAAATCATCATGCTGCAAAGTTCATGAGAGTAATTCCACAACCAATAATCTTGTATGACTATGATAATCTTGTATGATTGATAATTCAGAGTTTGATATCGACTCAAACCGACTTTTCTTAAACTATGATAAATTGCATTATCTAAAAAGCATTAACTAATAATCTTGTATGGTAAATTGCATTATCTAAAATGCATCAACTAAGAAGAAGATTCAGCTAAAAATAATGAACTGCCCTTAAAAGAAGCTGAAGCAGACAAATTCGCTGAGGAACCTGAAATGGCTAACTCTTGAGGCAGGGGATCCAATTACAATGTTCAGAGAGAGTTCAGAAATAGCCATTGAAATGGAGAAAGTAGAAAGTGAACCTGAAGCAGCTGTGTTTAAAGAAGGGAATTCAACTACAAAAACTCTCTTAAAAAAACTACAAAAACTGAAGCAGCTGTCTTTAAGCTTCAGATTCTACATTTTCTATATCTATAATCGGTTCCAGATGTGAACGATTTTACTCTAATATCTACTGAAATCCCATTCCATTGTTCTCGAATAATCATCTGTCTAAAACTAAGAAAACTGATTTCAGATGCTCTCTTTATCAAACACCAACCTTCTGGATAAATTAATAAATTTAATTAATCCAACCTCAAATCAATCACACAAACACAACACAATTCTCTAGATAAATCACCGAATAAATTTAATTAACCCAACCTCAAATCAATCACGCAAACACAACACAATTCCATTCTAAGCAACATGCAGAAGTAGTTACAGTTTAGAACAAACAATAAAACTCGATTCACCATTCAAAGAAGCGGAGGAGTAACACGTACGTGGCGTGAGAGGAAGAAAGAAAACTTGTAGTGCAAGCTGGTCTTAGAGCTCTTCAATGATTAACTTCCACCAACACTTGATAAACTGTAAAGCCAATAAACTGCAACAATCACAAATAACTATCACGCAACTTGAATTCACGACGCCTAAAGCCACAAAATAAAACATTATCATCGAGCCTTAATCAAATTGAAGCATGTTGATCGAAGAAACTGTATGATAAGAAAGCCTAGCTAAAATGAGAAGAAAACAACATACAAGATGAGAATGGAATAAGAGACGAAGACGATGTTGATTGTGGAAAGTTGCGAACCAAGAGGCGGAGATGTTGTCGTTGTTGAGGCAGAGATGATGGCGGTGAGAGGTAGTGGTGAGAGGCGATTGTCGAGGAGAAGGAGAGATGCTTGAGACAGAAATCGTGAAAATATGGGACGGCTAATTTTGGCAATATAAAAATTTATTGATGACAGAAAGGAAAATTATAGGAAGCATAATTTTGGCATTATAAAATTTATTGACGATTGAAAGGAAATTTTCAGATAACCCTGATAGAGTAGAGGCATGGAATTGCAATTATTAGCATTTCCACAAATTGGTGGAATTGAAATTCTGCCAACCAAACTAAATCTTAAGAATTCTAAGCAGAATTAAAAATTTTTTTCATCACTAATCCATGAACCAAACATGCTGTAAGGGTTGCAGAAAAAGATAAATGGATTGAAATTTAAATTTTCAAGATGTTTACCATTGAATTTACAGTTATCGCTTCGGTTAGAACTGAATTTTTTCTAAAAACGTGGGTTAGTGGAAGATGGAGAGGAAAATCAAACAAATCAGTTAGGAAAAAAAATAAAATATGAAAATAATGCAGGGATGACACGTGGAGTAAAATGGAGGTTAAAGACAAGTGTTTTAATATATAAATATAGAAGATATACAGCATGTTTGGTTCATGGATTAGTCATGAAATAGAATTTTTATTCCGCTTAGAATTCTTAAGATTTAGTTTGGTTGGCAGAATTCTATTTCGACAGAATTCCAATTCCACTAATTTGTGGAATTGCAATTCTTAACAAAATGCTAAGAATTGCAATTCTATGCCTCTACTCTATCAGGGTTAGCTAAAATTTTCCTTTTTATCCTCAACAATTTTTTATAATTCCAAAATTATGTAATTCAAATATGGTTATCTAAGAGGGGAGGGTGAATTGGATTTCTTACTAAGTATAACAATTTTTGAAAATTTTTGGCAATATTTTGAAAAACAAAAGTTGATAACTAAATCCAACACACAACCATAGAAACTAAAATGAAAATAAGTAAGAAATAGAGAAAACAAGTCTGCGATTTATAGTGGTTCGGTCATCTTTGACCTATGTCCACTCATCTAGTCTCAACTAGAGAATTTCAATTTACTATCACTTCCTCACTTGCGGGTGGAGGCAAACCGTTACAACCTCTTATTTTTCAAGCTCATAAGACAACATTTATAATCCCTTATTTTTCACTGGCTCAACAAGTAAACCAATACTCACTTATTTTTCAAAGGTACCAAACAAGCAAACATACACTACTCACAAGCTTTACAACCAAAACTTGTTTACACAATGTTTAATAGAACGAGAATGATCTTCTCACACCAACTCTCAAAGCAAATAACAATACAAAAACTCAGTTGTGGTGTAAGAACTTGAAAACACTTAGAGAGAGAAAGTCAAGAATGAATTTTGCAAAGCTTGGGTACACTCTCAATGCGTTATCTTGTTGTCTCTGAAGTGCGTACCTCTATTTATAGGTAGTCTCCAAAATATAGCCGTTGTGAGACTTGAAAGAGCCGTTAAGAGACGAGAAAGATATTCTAATTTTGATGACATCAGCCTATACAGCGTGTATTGTAACCCATGCAACGTGCGTTGTAGATGTTCCATTCACGTAAAATCTGACTTGCTTCCTTTCAACGTGTCTTGCATCCAACTATGATGCTACGACCTCAAATGTTTGCACAATGTAATGTATCTTATGTTTATGCAACGTGACTTGAGTTTCCATCTAGAATGCTCACCTGGAAATTTTCTTCGTATAATGTGACTTGTGTCCATTTGCAACGTGCATTGACCATGCCTTAATGTGCGTTGCATATGGCACTTCAACCTTCAAAGTGCGTTGTCGATCTTCCAAAGATCTGTCCTTTGATTATGTCACGTGATTGTGTTAGGCATCAAAGAGTATTCAAATTTGAATCTTAAGGCGCCGACTTGTCAAAAGCTGACATCACCTCATACAATGTGACTTGTATCTACGTGCAACGTGCGTTGAGGAAAGATTTCAAAGATAACTCATTTACTCAAAACATTACTTGAAAGGTAGTGTAAAGCCTATTTCCATTGCTCTCAAGTCCACTTCAAGTCTGATAATCATTCTCGTCAACATGACTTGTATAGTTTGCAATGTGACTTGTAGATAAGTGCAACTCATGCCGAGAGCACCTTATTCACATAACGTGATTTGATCTTCATGCAACACGCCTTGTAGTTTTCATATACTTACTACCTCCTTAGTTCAACTCGTTAACGCGACTTGTATCTTGTGTTGTGCGACTTGTACCTTAACTGGAAAACCTAGAATTCCTTTGATATGATCAACGTGACTTGTAGTGTATGGAACATGTGTTGATCATACTGCAATGTGCTTATCATTGGCTGCAACGTACATTGCTTAACCTTTTCACATGTGTTGTTAAAATCATCAAAACCGAGAGTCAACATTCTCCCCCTTTTTGATGATGACAAGACATGAAAAGAGTTTGTAATCTCCCTCAATCAATGCACCTGTTTTAAACTTAAACACACTACAAAAAATGAAAATATGATCAAGGTTTTTAAGCCTTGTTACAATGGTTAAGTCAAGCATAAAAGTTCATTTATAAAAGATCAAGTCATACAAATTAGAGCACTTAAGCAATTTTATACAAACTCTTAGCCAATATTTCTCCCCCTTTTTGTTAACACTAAAAAAGAAAGACTTAAAATAACATAAGATAAGAGATAAAATGGCTAAAAAACACTGAATTATCATTAAGAAAAAGTCATAGATAACAGAGTTTGTAACAACAAGTCAAAAGTAAATACAAAATGCAAGTGAGATGCATGACAAAATGTGGATCATGAGCATAGAAATCACGAAAATGGATTCTTAGGATCTATAATCCAGTGATCTTGATACATGCGATCAATGTCATCTTCACTCCTCTTTTCGTCCTCAGAATTGCTTAAAACCACAGTGGTTGGAGGGTGTGGACCATACTCAATTGTCGGTTCTTCCTCTACAATCTCTTCAATCTGAATCCCAGTAGATGGAACAAATTAACTCCAAAAGTGCCTCTATCACTAGACTCTGAAGTTTCTTCCTCTGTTTAAGTGTCTTGTTCCATAAACTCTTGAAATTTTTTAAGAAATGCCCGAGCTTGTTCCATTGTCATTTCATCCTCCTTTTCTTGCTTGGTTTTCTCCCTAGTCTGTGAGTGCAAGCTGACCAATAACTCATTATTAGCTTGAAGGAGACTAATCACTGTCTCAAATTTTCCTCTTGTTTCTTATTGAAAAGCTTCAGAATTTGCTTCAATTCTTGAAGCTCTCTCTTCAAGCTAGCAGCCTTATTGAACTAGTATCCACTGTCTCAGTAGGCTGTGAGCTCTCCTCAAATTCTGGCTCTTTTCTCCTTATGGGAGCCATTCTCTTATCATCTCGAGCCCTCCTGATTATCACTCGATCTTCAGGACTCGGCTTCATTACTTCATCTTTGGGGTTTACCATCACATCCTCATCTCTTAAGTAGAGATAGAAGACAAAGCCCAGCTCCACTGTCTCATACAGTCTCATAGTCCTCAAGGAATCATTTCGAATCTTCTTTGATTCTATCACTTGCTTTGATTCGAATCCATTCAACGTGACCTTGAAATGCTTGAAGATCTTAGTCAAGTGACTGCCATATTCATTCTTAGGAATTTTTGGACCAAGAACAATCACCTTCCATAGCTCTATATCATATGATTGGATAAAAATAATCATCATTTTCTTCCAAGAATTGAAATTTGAGCCATCAAAAAAAGGAGGAGTATAAAGAGAAGCATTGGATACATATGGAGAAGAAGGACCAAGATTCATTTTATTGATGCGAATCTTTGCTTCAAGGTTGTTAAGCTTTCTTGAATGGAGACCCTCTCTGATATCATTTGTTGGAGAATTTTTGGTCTATGAGTGGATAGTGAAAGAGACTTGAAATGAGAGGAGAGAAATCAATACCAAGAATTTATAGTGGTTCGGTCAACCTTGCCTACGTTCACTACCTAAGTCTCATCACTTAGGATTTCCATTATAACGGAGATTGATTTCGGCTCAATCCAACAAAATCAATACAACGAGGTTGATTCCGACTCAACACATCCAAGGCCTACACAATGTTGTTTTTCTTAGGTTCACAACAAACATCTCTATAATGTTGTTTTCTATAGGCTTACAACAAACCTCTACAATGTTTTTTTCTATAGGCTTACAGCAAAACTTTCTTACATTCTCAAAGTGTATACAAATTGTTTACAATAGATGAAGCTCTATGCTAGAGGTGGATATTTGAGTTTGATGCTTGAACTTTGATCTCTAACTTGATTGGTTGTTTTTCTTTGTTGGAATTGATAGAAAATTTATCCCAATGAGTTCCGAGGTTGTTCAACACGTTTCTGCCCTTCTCTTGATGTATGTATAGCATTATCATGCCATATGATCATTGCTGTGAAGAAACTAGCCGTTGGAGTGCATTTAATGCTTCTGCAGCTTTTTGTGACCTTCACAACGTACGTTGCAATATATAAGATGTACATTGATCATGCTCAATTCTAGTTCACGTATGTTGTGCTTATTATGGCATACGTTGATCATACATCTTTCCAATTGACGTACGTTTCTCTTTTCTCGACGTACGTTGTGCATCTCCACTACGTACGTTGTACATATATGACGTACGCTATTCTTGGCCTGGAATAATCCAGTAGCCTATGTTTTCTTTCCATGCCACATCTACGTACTTTGTAAATTCTCTACGTATGTTGGTGTTCAATGACGTACGTTGTGGATTTGTAAGATGTACGTTGAGCATGCTATTTTCTAGATAACGTACTTCATATCATCTGTAACGTACGTTGCCACTTTGCAGAGCTTTGATTTGCAACTCTACGCTTTCCAACGTGTTTAACTTCAAGTCAAATATTTTGCTCATCATCAAAACCTTTTGTACATCATCAAAACATATAAGGACCTTATTGTTGATCACCCATGATCCAACAGAGTGATCTAAGGGGTGGCTCACTCGACTAAGCAATTATGGTCACTCGAGTAATCCATGGTTCCAGACTGTAACAGCTATAAATGCACTCCAACGGCTAGTTTATCAACTCCAACGGTTATATGGCTTGGAATGGTTATAAATACATCAAGGAATGGTTATAAATACATCAAGGAATGACAGAAAAACATGGATGATCATATGGATTCAAGTCCCAAACATTTTCATCATTCCCTCACTCCAAAACACCAAATTCAAGCTAAAGAGAAGATCAAGAGCATCAATCAACACACATGTACTCCTAGCATAGAGCTTTCATTTTTTGTAAACATTTTGTATACTATTTGAGAGTGAGAAAGGTTTGTTGTAAGCCTAGAGCAAACAATATTGTAAGGCTTTAAAGGTATGAGCTAGAATCAACCTTGTCTAGGATTTATATGTGTGAGTCGCAATCAACCTTGTTGGCTTTAGAGGTGTGATTTTAAATTTTTTTTTCTCAAATCATTTTTGATAAGCGGAGAAATGATGTATTCAAAATATTTTTAAAAGATGCACAAATTGTTTTTCATAGGGGGAGTGAAAATTTTAAAATTTTTGATATGTTTCCTAACCTCTTGACAAGGATGAAGTCTTTGATCAAATTCATTGCCTTTCATGTAATGCTTAAATTTATGAAAGTTTTGTCATCATAAAAAAGGGGGGATTGTTGGATCAAGGTGATCAATATTAGGATCCTTTTATGTTTTGATGATGAAAAAAATTGAGTTGGATTCTTGAGCATTTAAACATGATCGTTATAGGCTCACTCGAGTAAACGAATGTGTCACTCGAGTAAGGAAGAGTTTCAGGGGCTATAGTTTTAACTGCTCACTCGAGTAAGCAAAAATGGTCACTCGAGTGATTTAAGGGGTGGCTCATTTGAGTAAGCAATTATGGTCACTTGAGTAAACCATGGTTCCAGACTGTAATGGCTATAAATGCACTCCAACGGTTAGTTTATCAACTCCAACGGTTATAATTTCCTTCTTCTCCATCCCTACGGTCCGGAGCAATTTCAGCAGCCTATTTGCATCGAATGTTGATATGTAAC
>CAODLS010287000.1:0-12293 GCA_948243855.1 Flueggea neowawraea | reverse complement strand
ATGGTGTAGCTGAAAAAACAAGAGAGGTCGATGGAAAGATATGGAAGGGAGCATTCAGTCGAGCGTGGGCAAGAGAGAAGCACTGAAAGAAATATTGATAGACTGGCTGACAAAGGCAAAGATGAACGAGCAAAGGACGATAGAAACAAATTGCGATATAATGATGGATATGTTGAAAAGTCGCATGTTGATGATAGGTTCCATGGGCAAAACTTGCCTCCACCACCACCCTTACCTCCTCATCTGGTCCCTCAATCTGTTAATGCTAGACGAGATGAAGATGCTGATGGGAGGTTTGGATCTGCTAGGCATAATCAAAGGCTTTCTCCAAGGCATGAAGAGAAAGAACGGAGACGATCAGAAGAAAATTTCTTGGTTTCTCAGGATGATTTGAAGCGAAGAAGAGAAGATGAATTTCGAGATAGAAAGAGAGACGATCGTGACGTGATGACAATAAAGGTATGCATTATTTTATTCCTAATTACTTTTCTCAGTATTTGGTAATTATGGTTGATATATGTGGGTAAATAGTTTGATAATTGATATACAGAAAATAGAAAACTGAAGTGAGAAAAATGGAACAAAGGGGTATCTCATGTTAATGGTCAATTGCTTATTGCATGGATAGAAGGGGATGGCAGTTCATGTTGCAATTGTCGTCATTGTGTTAGAAATTGCCAGCCCTATGTAGAATGCCCAAATATGCACAAGTACATAATTTAAAGGTCTGGAAGTCATGCCATATCTAATCTTGAAATCTGTGGTCCTTTAAGCCTGTCATTTTCTTGGTCAGTGATGTACGATCAAATGATGAAATGAATTCTGGCCCTTGAGGGTTCTATTTGAGAATGCAGGGTCTCCGGTTTATATATATATATATATTCCTTTTTTGTCATAGACTTATGAAATGCAGTTTCGTTTGCTTAGTATTATTGTTTCTAATGTAGATGGACGATAGAGAAAGAGAACGGGACAGGGAGCGAGAGAAAAACATTTTAGACGACATTGATGCTAATGCTGCATCAAAGAGACGTAAACTTAAAAGGGAGCACATGGCATCGGGGGAAGCTGGTGAGTACTCTCCAGTAGCCCCACCGCCACCTCCTCCTGTAAATATGCCGCAACTGTATGATGGACGAGATAGAGGAGATAGAAAGGGAGCCATGATGCAGCGTGCCGGTCACATGGAGGAACCTCCGATGAGGGTTCACGGTAAAGAAGTGCCTACCAAGATGGCCCGTCGGGAAGCAGATCCGTATCCTTTAAACTACTAAAAGATTTCATGATTTGCACATATGCTGCATTTTTGAATGACTGATCATGATGCTAACACATTCCATTAGCAAACCTGTGCTTAACAAGTTAACGTCATGCTTCCATTCTCTAGGTTGGTTTTGTATTTTTGTTTCAGTTGAAAACCCTTTGCAGCACATAGGTGACATTTTTGTCCGCTAGACTTTTGCGTCGCATTGCTGGTGACATGATGAACCATTGTTTAAATAACGTAGTTGAAACATCATACAAACCATCTTCTCAATTGCAGTTGCATCTGCATTTTGGTTCTCGAAATTATCAAAAATTGCAGGCCTTAATCAGGATTCAGGATGTATGACCGAGAGTGGGATGACGAAAAGCGGCAAAGAGCTGAACAGAAGCGGAGGCACAGGAAGTAGTGGGCGTTACACTGACTTTGGGATTGATAATTGGATCCATCAAAATTGATTTGTGGTTATGCAAATTTCCATGTTTGCAATCCTTGTATAAATTTTACAAGATCAGTTATTGCAGCAATTGATTAATTGGCGGACATGGTAGTTCATAACTTTTTGTTGAATCTTGTAAATTATAATATCTTTTAGTATATTGCATCATATACAAATCACGCTTTCAAGATCCATGAGAAATGTGTAGAAATCTTTGTTTTTGTTTTTTTTTTCTTGTTTGACTTGTAGCCTTTCCCGAAATTATTTCCTGACACTTTTCTGAAACTCAAGTAAACCCATCGGTGCCAATTAGGTGGTTCAGTAATTAAGTCTCATCTAACCTTTGTAGGAGTTCTTCTGAAAACATAATGGTTTCTTCCTTCCACCTCTATTATGAAGAAAGTCCACGATAGCCATTAGATAAGAACCTTATTAGTTACTTTTATTGCCCGATTTAATGGAACTAGATTGTGAGCATGTTCCGGTGTAGATGTAAATTAGTTTTAAATGACATAGATTTAGGTTAAAATTAAAAAAAAAAGATCGATGTTAACATTTGATTTGAAAAATCTTCTCTAATTGAAATTTTTTAAAATAAGTAATTAATTTATTTTTATAGTATTGAATATTAAAAATTTCGGATTAGATCGATAATGGTTACAACAACTATCTAAATTAATTATTCAAAAATTATTATTTAAAATTCTACAATAAAATGATAATTTAAAACTATAAATTCTTAAAATTATAAAAATTAAATAAATAATTAAAAATAACTCTTAGAATTTCATTATTTATTAATCTACTAAATTTTTAATAAATTTATCATTAATAAAATTAATGTAACTATAAATAATAAGTAATATTTACTAAACTCACATTAAAACTCAAATACTATTTATATGTCAATCAAGTAACGATTTTCACAAAATCATCCTAAGTAAAGAAATATCATTTCTCAGCAACTCTTTAACTTACTTGTTGTCCAGAACACTATAATGTATATGATGATTTGAACAAGAGATAATTAGGCTGATTGGCGTCATTAACACTTTCTTGTTAAATTGGGGAATTCTAAGTGGAATTTCGTCGAAAACAGCTTGATGCTGCCTAGTGAACAAAATGAAAATTCTACAGCTAATTGCTACCATGATATGGAAATAGATCAATGCGTCTTTTCTTTTTTTAAAATTGCACCAAAATTTGGGAAAATTGTCTACCTATACTTTATATCCAACTCATTCAAAAAGATCTACTTCTTGAAGTTTCAGGAGTGCTAACAAAGGATGCATTACTTACAGGCACGTAACATGGTTCACAAAATGGATTCAAATCATTATTAGGGCTATGATATAGTTGAATCTGCCACTGGTTCTTCTCTTCCTCTGTCTCCTTTTCACAAACACTGTCTGATCCATGTCCATTGTTGAAGCCATTAGAATACATCATCATCATCATCTTGTTGTTCCTTGGAATATGATTAAGTGCAAGTGAAGCATCCAGCAGTGCCTCCCAATCATCTTCTTCTTCATCTTCAAACTGAATTAGTGGTGCCATTTCATGATCATGATCATTTCTCACGACCTTTTTTGGAAAACTATTCTCTTCAAACTTCTCCCACTCAGTACTAATCACATAGTCTCTTCTTACCACAAGCCGTCTATTATCACCATCATCGTCTGTTGAACTTGATTTAGTTTCCATCCATGAAGATGGTGATGTTGTAGACGATGACGACTCTGTTATCTGCCACATCCCACTGAGAAAAGTCTCCAAAGCCCTAATTTGTATCTGCGGAATTTTGTCTATGTAAGGATACTCATAGGCACCACACAACACTCTTGTTCTACACCAATCATAGAACTCACAAAGCTGATCAGCTTGCAAAGCTGCTTTCCTGTATATACCAAAAGCCAACACACACCTTCTGTAAGGCATTTGGATTAGATTGTCCAAAACCAATATTACTTCTCTTCTGAAAGTAGTGTAACAAATGAAGCTGTCCCGGATTATGTATTTCATTGCTGACTGAACAATGAAACTTCTCGCCGTGGCCCCAGTAGGCCTGCAATCCATCACTCTATCTATTAGGTTCTGAAGCTGTGGCAAAACTTCAAGAAGTCTACCCACTTCCTCCATTTTATTCTCGCAAGTTACTTCTTTTTGTTGGTCTTCACCTTCTTGATCGACTTCTATGTTTTTGATACCTTCAAAGAAAAAGCACTCGAGTGCTTCATCAAGTAGTTGTGCGTATGATCTAATAAACATGGTGTAACATTCAGGATTGGACGATGATTCATCGCGGAAATGACAAGGGTATAGAGAGAGCAAACCATTTGATTTAGTCCATAAAAGCTCGGTGCGAAAAGGGCTGCACTCAGGCAAGCATCGAAGCAAGCGGTGGAGGAGGAGTAAGCATTTGAGACCAACCCGCCAAGAACGAGTCTTGGAGAACCGGGATGATAAGCTAAGTGCAAACGAATGGAAGGAAGAAGGAGAGATAGTGAAGATTTTTAAGAGTTGATGAATGTATTTATCAGCTAATGGTAAATCATCAGGAGAAGTTGCTTTGACAACAATAAGGTTAATGTCACAAAACCCTCCAACCGTTGCTATTTTAGCATAACTCACCTAGCTATGCTCTTTTAGGGCACAAAATACCTGCCTGAATCGCCTCTGCATTGCTAATCAATTAACATACACACAATGAGAGAGATTATAAGACAAATGGAAGGTGAAGACGGCATAGAGTGAGCATATAAGCATATAAAAATGTCTTCATTAATGATGTTTTGTTGTATATGATGTACAAACATCTAATTTAGCACTAAGGATGCTTTGGTACAGCCGAAGCCACATTTACGAGAAAATTGTGGTGTTGTTTTGTGAATGGAGAATTAGTTGTCATATATATAATTTATAATGAGAAATAGTAAATCTTTTATTTCTTCTTCCAATGTTTGATCGATTCCATTCAAGAGATTCTAGAGTTTTGGGGTTGGATCTTGTTTTCCTTTCTAGTTGTCTTTATGTGTAAATTTTGTCTCAATATAAGAAAGGATTTGTGTGTAAGTTTCCTTGGTAGCTAGAATGGAATAGAACCATTGGAAGATTATAGAAATGTGCCGCATAAATCGATGAAGACATTACATGATACACCAACAGGTCTCATAAAACATATTGCACCCTAAAATTGTAAGAAAGATTAGAACCAAGTACAATTTACTAATTTCAAAAAAACAAGGGACAATTTACTGCTGATAAGCTACTAAGACTGTAAACTTTAATCGTTATATTTGCCTTTTTAGCCAATAATTTCTGAATAAACCGACAAATATCTTCTAGCCAAAAGCACTCCCAGCACTGCTTCTTGGATGATTATTAATGTCGTATTTTCTTTCCCTGGATGTAAATATTTATCATGCAAAATAAAAGTTCATGATATCTTCTACTAGAAGATTAAAATTATAAGTTCATGGCCATTGGCAGAGAGAGAATTTGAGCTAAGCAGGTGGCGAATGTAAATGTATATAAAAAAATGCTCATAAATGATATATGACATTAAAATAGAAGAAATTTGGGTCTTAAAATTAATTAAAATATGTGATTTAATTAATTGATGAGAAAATTCAGCAAATAGTAGGGTTTTAATTTTTCAGACAACAAAGTTTTAATTCAGTTATCAAAATTAAACAACATGGACTAATTTGACTAATGTTAAAATTAAAAAGACCCAAGTAGAAAATATATAAAACTTCAGGGACCAAGAAGGTGCTTGAATCCCTGCTTGTCCTTGCGTGGCTCCGCCACTGATAATGGCACAAGGAGTTGAAATGAGTGAATTATAGAATAGAGGGCGACAGTAAAACTTTGGTTATATATATCTATCTATATATAAAATAAGCGACATAATGTTTGCAAAGAAGTGCAATCGAAAACTATTATGTTCTTGTTTGTTAAGGTTAAAGTTTAAACACTCGTGCATGTATATTTTTATAGCAAACCGAGTAGGGCCTTAGGCAGGCAGTGGACTCTTGAGAAGGCAAGACTTCTCAATAGTGGGCGGCTGTGTGCCCATTTCTGCGTGTTGACCTAAATGGTAATCCAAAAGGAGATAAATTGAATTCTTGCAAGCTAAAACTTTGATTAAAGAACAATCTTGCAATTCAATATAAATCAAACAAAGTTCCATTGAAAACCTTTTCACCACAAATCAAGAATAAGGTAATTAACTAAGTGGAAGCAACTAAACAATCAAATCAATCCAATTCAACCAAACAAATGTAGATGCAAGTAAGTAAGCATGTAATGTAAAGAGAGTAGGCATAGAGAAAACAAATATGAATTTATAGTGTAGTTGGGTCCTCCTTAACCTATATGCTCCTCAAGCGCATTTAAGACTTCAAATCCACCGTCTCCTCACTTCTAGATGGAGGAAACCGTTTACAACTTCTCTTTCTTTCCAAAACTGCGAGGGGATATTTACAATCTCTCTTATTTCAAGGATTACAAGGAAACCTAATCACTCTTTTCAAGGAGATACAAAAGTTCTATACAAATAAAAAAGATATGAAAGTGAAGTTCAATCTTCAAAACTAAGCTAGAATGAGTAAAAATGTGTTATTTGATGTTGCAAGATGTACCTAAATGTTTTTCAACCTTCAAACCTTGGTATTTGATGAAGGAAACCCCTTTTTATAAGCTTTGGAACTCAACTGTACCGTTTTCAACCGTTGGGGATCAAAACGAGCTATTAGAGACACATATTAGCATTTTCCAGCACTAACAATATGCATATGTGCACAAGCATTCTGCTTGCACACATAAGCTGGAAAATTGCACCCCTCTTGTGTGCATAAGAATTCCCTTATGTGCATAAGCTTCAACTTTGCGTGCGTGCTTATGTCAATAAAACACCCAAATTTGTGTCTAGAATGCTCAACAATCTTTAGGATCCATCCTTGTGTGCACAAAGCCTATTTCTTGTGTGCGTAAGCTTTTTAAAAGTGATCGTTGGACATTTGAATCTACCTTGACACCATGGATATTCAAATGGAATGTGTCAAATTCCAATTTGTCATTTATCGTTTTTTGCCTTGCGTGCATAAGCCATTTTGCTTGTGTGCACAAGCTTCACTTCTTGCATTTGACTTAAAAAGTCAACAATATTAGTACCATGCCAACCTTGCATCCTTATATGCAAGCAAATTCTCTTGCATACATAAGAGACACTTGATTGCATAAGCTTCAATATTGCGTGCACCAATCGAACCATTTTTAATCCAGCAGCTTCTGCCCTTCTGGACTTCATTTTGCGTACACAACGAGTACACTGCGTACACAAGACAATCTTTGCATGGATAAGGGTTTCTCTTATGCGTGCAAGAGTGCCTTAGCTGAATTTTCAAGTTTTCTGCTCACATTCACCACCTTTGATTTGAGTGCGTGTGTGCATAACACCATTAATGTTGCATATGTAAGAGTGTCGGACTCCCAGTTTTTGCATCAACTTCACTTTCTAACTTTTTTGTTTCTTTTGTATCAATTTTATATCTTTTATAGATATTTTGTTATCATCAAAATCAATCCTTGGCGTCAACATCGCCCACCCCCGCCTCGTCTTACGCTACACAACTAGCATGGTTTGTTTATAGAACCATCAACATCAAGGGTAATTCTATCCATAAATATTTTCCTTGGAAACTCATTCATGACTCGTGCAAGAACTTCTAACAGGGCTAAAATGCTCTGCATAATATTATTTGGGGACTAATCAAACGAAAGGAGTATTTGTAAGTTAAAACATTGTGAGGGACTAGTTTATTAATTTTCTCAATTGTAGTGCTTGACCTATTTTTTAACTGATTACCAATTGAAAATTAAAATATTCCTCAAATTACTGGGAACGCCTTTGTGTTTGAAAAGACAAAACCAGGCTGTGCAAATTTCTTGTAAGTTGGTTCTCTCGTACTTCTTAAGACACTTTAGATTTATTTCTGCTGATAAATTGACAGATTATTCATGTCTATTGCTGTGGAAATTAAATTGAACATGTTTCGGGGTCTAAGCTGAGATGTGATCTCAATTGTAAGTTCCTCATGAATATATGATTCTTTTATGTACTACCTTTATCAATAACAGAGATCAGATAATAATTTTTATAATCGAATGAAAGCAGTCAAGGTGCAATTTTTTTTATTAAAAATTATTATCATAATTTAACAACTTTAATAAGAAATATTGATCTTTAATAAGGAAATTTAAAAAATCATTATCATAATTTAATTCATTTGGAAAAAGAAAATATTTTTAGTATTCTGATTCCAATTCTATGTTTGTGATCAAATTATTGAAGTGTTCTTCATATGATTAATTTCTTCAAAAGAAAAAAGAAAAGAAAGCCGATAATGGAGTAATTTATCTTCTTTGATTAGGTCAGAAGAGAATCTAGCAACTTGCATTTAATTATTATGATTAAATTGTTACAAGACTGGACTGAATGACGTACCAATAAAGGAAAAGAAAAAAGGGCATTAACATATTGAAGCATTTTTGTAGCTTGTCGTTTTTCTACCATCTTTATTACGCACATAATATAACGAATTATTCAAATCCTTGACCGCACATTTTTTCCGTCAAAACAAGATGAGCAACTGGAAATATGTTTTGACATAAATCCTAAATTCCTAACAATCTTTTATATTCGGATCTAGAATTCCCTTCAAAGCTTTCAATTGGGTATACAAATCAAAGACTGACTTGCTTCTTACGATTCAGTATTGGGATTATAATTTGGGGATAAAGTTAAAAAGGTTTGAGGACTTACTAAAATTTTTGCCTAGTTAACATTTTGGTCGTCCTACTCATGAGGGTAGTCAAGCTATTAATCAAGCAAAAACTTGTATGTCAGTATCTTGGTTCAATTCTCATTAGAAATAATTATCAAAAAAAGAAAACAACATTTTGGCCCACTTGTTGAGTAGAAGTGGCAAGTAAGTGTTCCTTTTCTTTCTTTTTTTCTTTTTCTCTAGTGGAATGGACTGATGTTCATCGGTAAGAACAGCTAATACAAATTTATGCATCAGATAGCTGAATTGATATTAGGGACTAGACCAAAATCCTGAGGGGTATTTCAACAAGCACTTTACCATACAAGAATTCCCTTTATGGCATTTCATCAAACAGTTTGAAGACACTTACCATCTTCACTACACTAGTTTTACTTTTGGACATCGTTCTGAAATATTATAAATTTATTTTTATTTTTCTTATAAATATTTGAGATTATAATAAAAAAATTATCTTAAATTAAAAAAATATAAAAATTATATGAATATAAATATCATATAATTGCAAAAACAAATCTCATATTAAATTATGAAAGTCATTTTTATTCATAATATTTTGAATATCTAAATTATATTCTATTTAGATATTCAAACAAAAAAAAGGAATAAGGTATGTATTATTTATGATGAAGTTATTTGTTAAAGAAATATAATGCCAAATGAAGAAAAAGTACACTCAATGTATTCAACTTTCTTTTATATATATATGAAAAAATCACACTTTTATATCAAAATAAAATACTGATTTTGAAAAACGTCTTTCAAACATACCAATTTTGAAAAATACTAGAAAAATAAAACTCATTTAAAAAATATCATATTAGCGAGGAATCGAGATATTTTCGTGATATATTAATTTTTTCGTAGAAAAATGAATTTCAGTAAAAAGTTATAAAATTTCCCAGAAAGTTTCAAGATGTCTCCAAAAGAGGTCTCCAAATGTCTTCAAAATAAGTCTCTAAAAGTCTCCAAAAGTCAACAAAGATCTCCAAATGTAATCACCCTTGCACAAAATCAATCAATCAAACTCAACGAAAACCAACCAAAATCAACAAAATCAACCTTCACAAAATGTGTTTGAAAGTTTACATTAAACCATTAAGTCTCATAAAAAGCAACATGAACAAACAAATAAAAAGGACTTATGAAAAAAAATGAAAACTTAGGGACAATTTCATAAATTCCTAAAATCTGAAACAACAAGCACAACTAAGGTTTCCTAACCTAGCCACCACCCAACAACCTAAACCTCGCACTTGCCGTTTGCCGCTGGAACACGCTCGCGTCACATCTCGCAGTCGTCGTGTCTAGATTTGAGGTGCGACAAAGATGTGGCTGCAATGATCGAAGAGAGAGAGAGCAAGAGAGACGATGTTTTTAGTGAGACGAAGAGAGAGAGAAGGCGGATGACCGTTGTTTGTCGCTCCAGATTTACCAATGTTATCGTCGTTCCCCTCGAAGAAAGATAGAGAGGGAAGCGACAACAAAGAGATGAATAGAGAGGAGAGACAAATGAGGACGCAAACAACGAGGAAGGCGTCGCTGAGAGGAAGTGAGGACAAAGACAAGGCGGCTAGGGTTTAGCCAAAAGAGAGAGAGAGAGAGATGAGATGAAGAGGTTAGGGTTTGTTCACGGAAGAGAGGGAGAGTCAAAGAAAGAGAGATATGAGAGAACCGAGAGTGTGAGAGAAGAGAGAGAAGATGGGAGAGAAAAAATTGATAAAATGAGATGAAAAATTGATTTTTATTTAATTATATGTGCCATTTTCAACTAAAAAATCAAAAAAGTGGTAACTAGGAAATTGAAAATTGAAAAAATGACATTATGATAATTACGAAACTTTAAATTCTTTTTGTCAAAATCTGAATTTTATTTGAGACATATAACATAATTAAGTCTCTCTCTATATATAGATTTCATTGCAAGCTCAAATAACAATAAACTTTACCAATGAGGTGGCAACTACTAACATAAGCAGGCAAAAGAAACTCCAATGCTACATAAAACTCCTCTAAATTATGTTATAAATATCCTTTTTTTTCATGCATAAGCTCAAAAGCATTCTTCCATATGATAACTTCATCTTAAAATCTGTAAACATGAGACTTCGCTCATGCATTTCAACGAACCAGTTATGTATATTGTCTTTCAACTAAGATGAATTCATATATTAATGCAATAATTGTTTCTTCAACATCAACAACAAGCTCAGCAAATTTAGGAAAAAGAATGAAATAATTAACTTTAATGATGAAAAACAGACCAACCAACCAATGCATTTCTGTTTTGTAATTTTTGTTTTTTGTTTTCTATTTTATTTCTATTTTTTTAAAATTAAAAATATTTAAAATATATGTTTTTTAATCAAATTTTTCTTTTGAATAAATTTTTCATGTCTGTCTTCTATTTTTTTTTTAAAAAAAAAATTTCTAAACTAAAGAACCGCCATAGGTCTACCAAAGTGAACATAAACCCGTCAAATTCGTGAAAAGAAAAAAGTAATGCTATCACAAGTCAACAAGTCATGCGTCAACGGAGAAAAGTCTTCTCCCCCAGAAGCCGCCATTAAAACCAGTAGATATCTTCTTCTTCCTCCTCCGATCCACACATTCACACACAAAGGGCCAAAACAACAACACCATGTCTCTCTTTTTAGCTTTCGTTCTTGTTCTCCTCTCAACCCTTTCATTGTCTTCCGCACAGCAAACCATCACCACCTTTACTTCTTCCAATTCTCCATGGCGACCCACGGACAGCATCACTCTCGTCTCTCCAGATTCCACCTACGCCGCCGGGTTCCTACCGATGAACAAGTCCAACAATTTCACTTTCTCTGTATGGTACAACAATTTCCAAGAAAAAACAATCATTTGGTCATTCAACGTAAATGGGTCTCTTCGGGGACTCTGGGCCACCGCCTCCTAGGCCATAACCAACGCCACTGGTGAGCTCAGACTCACCGACTCCTCCTCCGCCTCCAATCCTTTACTCATCAACGCCTCCTGCTCTAATGGACTCTTTCTGACGGAAGAAGGGAATCTTGTTTGCGGTGAGTTTCAGAGTTTTCGTCTCCCATCCAATACGTTCTTGCATCGTCAAAACATAACCGGCTTTGAGCTTACTTCAACAAACGGTAAGTTCAAATTCAAGAATTCTTTGGTTTTTTATTCTGTCAGATACTTATTGGACTGTTAGCAATAAGTTTCTTCAATTGAATGAGGACGGAAGTGTTGCTTCGTTGGATGGAGGAGCTTCCGTGGTAATATCTGCTGATTTTGGAGCTCCGAACCGGCTCCGGTGATTGTCAGTCGATGACGACGGGAACTTAAGAATCTACAGCTGTGACAGAGCCGGCAGGGACTGCTTTACCACGTGGCTAGCGCTGCAAGAGTTGTGTAAGGTGCATGGTGTGTGTGGAGCTAATGCAATATGCATGAACAATGGGTCTAACATCACATCTTGTGAGTGCCCACCCGGGTTCAGGAAGAATTCTTCGGACCCCAATTATTGCGACAGGAAAATTCCGCTGAATCCGAGTGTAAAAACCAAGTTTGTTCGGCTTGATTATGTGAATTTCACAGGTGGGTCGAACCAGACGAACTTGAATGCTCGAAACTTCTCAGATTGTCAAGCAAAGTGCTTGGCCAAATCCAATTGCCAAGGTTTCATGTTCAAGTATGATGGGAAAGGTTATTGTGTGCTTCAATTGGATAGAATGTTATTTGGGTATTGGTCACCTGG
>CAODLS010286905.1:0-15623 GCA_948243855.1 Flueggea neowawraea | reverse complement strand
TTTATTTGTTATTCATATTTATTTAAATATGAGGTTTGGGTATAAGTTTTGTACTTTGAGGCTTGTGCGGGATGAGCCGGGCTCCCATAGACGGTTCATTTCGTACGCCGGTCGCGGTCCCGGAAATGGGTCGTGACATCTAGCCACCATATAACTCGAATTATCCATCATATAACTCAAGTTAGCAGCGGGCCTTTTCAGCTAGAGTAACACAAAGTGTTTACTCGAGTAACTTGTTGTTCTAGGGGTTCAACCACATCCAAACTTGTAAAAATCTCATAGTTTACTGCATCAAACATCCTCTTAACATGATTAACATCCTCAATCATTGAAACATCATTTCGAATATCCAAGGACCAAATCAGGATCGATCAAAATGCTACAGAAACTCAATCAAAACAGACGGGATATTACAAAAAAATTAAATTGTAATGCTTTTTATCTATGTTTATAGTGTTAAGATTCTAAACTAAGGAGTGAGGTTAGAATTTTGATTGAAATAGATCTGAGTTTCATCAGTAATTTAGTTTGGATTGTTGTGTTTTTAATGTGTTCTAAGTTCTCGACTTTTATTTGTAAGTCCTTTTTTTTTTACGTTTTTTATCTTAAAATATTAGAATTTGAGAATTTTTAAGTGTTAAAAAATCTAATAAGTTTAGAATTGTTTACATGGTATATGACGAGTTTAAAAAACACATGTGTGTGCCCCCTCATATTTTTGCCGTCTGATTTCATAAAAAAGGGTCAAAGACCTCTTTGGACAAACTAAGGAAGTTCAATGACCATTTTGAATAAAATCTCACTTTTGTGATCCAGTTGAACTGGGTTATAAAGTTCAGTGACCGTGGGTAAAATTAATCTCTATATTGTGCACAAACCATTTTTTTACTATGAGTAAAATTAACCCTTTGCTTTGGGAAGTAACTACTGTTCTTTTAACCATCTATACTTTTCGTGCTTTTAAGAGTTTAGATTAAATTAGTTTACACTTTTTGAATTTAATCTAATGGCTGTAATTTTTTTTTCCCTAATGTATTGTAAAAATTGCAGTTGTTAAATACTATAAGTAAATTTAAAGCCTTTAAAAACATGTAAAGGATATTAAAGTTAAAGGAGAATAGCCTTTTTCCTTGTTTTGAGATCCAATTTATTAATGTTTCCTTAATATTTTAATTTAATTGATGTGACTGTGCATTATGCCTCATTGATGGCTCAGACTAACAAGTGAGCAATTAATTGTCCATTCAAATTTTGGATAACCCATCTTTTCAAAACAAATCATATGATTCATGATTAGATAAACTTTTCAATTAAATTCATATACTTTTCATAAACATTCGCAGTATCAAAATCAATTTTTTTTAATAATCTGCCTTAAAAATTAATTATCTTCTTTGAATCAACTATCCGGAAATCACATGAGAGATTTGTTAAGCCGAAGGCGAAGACTAGTTTGAAAGAATTTTTTCTGCAAATATGTTTCTAAGTATTTATTTATGACTAGTGGTGTGAATGCTCGTTGGCATGGCCTTCGAAAATTTTTATATCTCAATCTTACTCCTCTTTTTGTTTTATACAAGTTTGACATAAAGAACATTTTATGGATAATAGTATTTGGGTCCAAATTGTTGCTTAAAAGTTAAGATTCTTCAAAGTCAAGATCAAAACTTGCAATAAGCGTTGAAACAAGAAAATAAAAAGCTTGCGATAAGTGAATTTTGGTGTGTAGTTGGTGCATGGAAGGTTTTCCACATCCGTTTTTCAATTAAAAACGCGTATTTGTTGAAATCAATTCCATTATAATATCACATGCTCCTGATTCAGGTAATCTAGACGAGGGATGATGTGAACAAATGTGAACACAAGTTTACGAGATAATATAGTTTGGATTTGAATGGATAGGACTATTACTTGGACTGTTTTTCTTTTATAAATTTAAATATACTTATAAAAAAATTAATTGGCCTTAGGACCTTTTATTCATACATGTGTAAATTGATGAGAAAAAAAGATTGTGTCACTCCGCCGTAATTCTTAGTAATAATTAGGGATTGCAATTTATACCTTACTCTACGGGTATCGACCATAATCATACTCAATTAATGCGGGTATTATCCGCTTTGACAAAGTATGAGTATGGATACCGGTACGAGTAATACCCGTATTTTATTGTGTAGGTATAGGTAGAGTATGGGTATAGGAATACTCTATCCATATCCTTACCCGTTGAATAATATTCGTACTCGTGTCCGTTATCCGTTATCCATACTCGCTATATATATACATACACGTACGTAGAGAGTGTATTATATATATGTATTACATATATACACACACATATGTATATGTAGGTAGAGAGAGAAAGAGAGACTCTTTTGAAGGTAAATGAATCATCGTATTTGAATAAATTGATTTACAACTAAAATGAGACTACAAATGTATTTTGTTAGATATTGTAGTTTTTATGTAGCTAGAATGAGATGCTACTATTGAGAAGTTATTATTATAGTCTTATATTCAAAGAACTGATTATAACTAAAATATTTCGGAAAAAATTTTGTGTGTAAAACTCATTCATATAGTATTAACATAAAAAAATAAAAATTGATTACAAAAATACCTTATTAGTTATATACATGATATGATAAAATTAACAATACCTCATTAGTCATTCATACCAACATCTTTTAGTTTTAAAGTGGTTTTTAGCATAAAACTAATAGACGATAATAAATTTTTAAGAAATCTTTCGCGACAAATTAGTCGTAGAATTTATAAATTAATGTTCATGATATTTAGTTTGTGTTATGATCCTACATATAAATACAAGTTATATATTGATGATATAAAAGATGACCTAGAGATTTTAGGTATTATATTTTATCTTATTTATCGATATTAATAATCGTTTCAAGTAATTTTCTGATTTATTTTTAATGTGTGTGTTGTTTTATTACAGAGTCAACTACAACAAATGATTGATTAACCAACAAATTAAGCATGAGAGTTTAAAAACAATATTTTTTTTGTCTAATATTTTGATATATTTTGGTCTAACATATATTAGTATATTACTGTCACAAATATAACTAGTACATATTTTGGTTAATACTTTCTCCACAACAAAAGATTACAACTAAGAGCTGTAATTTAGAGGTTGCAATAAGAATGTTGCAAACGTTTCTCATCTTTATCCTTGTAAAATATTTTAGACTATAATTTTTGTATACTATAATTTTTGTATAAATTCTCTATCAAGTGATAACTTATCACATTTATATTTCATTAACTACATTTGTTTGCAAATTATAGCTTTTATATTATGTTGTGTGAATATAATATTTTATATTATCTCTTGTATTTTTTAATCCATTTTTTTGAATTGATGATATATTATTTTTTAAGTTAATTAATTAAATTTAAACTATAGGTAAACATATATCTTGTGGGTAGAGTACGAATAATAATTTTTGTCACGTGCATAGGTACAAATAGAGTATAAATACATAACATAAAATATAAATATAGATAAAAATATTAATATATTATACCTATGCTTTATCCATTGGCATCCCTAGTAATGAGAGAGACATGAGCGGACGGGATGACCACCCGCCTCCGCTTGCTGGAAAACTCCCTAGAAAAAATGTGTGGCCTTTCGTGTAAGGGGTTGCATCGTCCTCCACTCTTTGCCCTAGGGTGGGAAAACCGTGTTCTCGAAAAGTCATTGGTTTCTTGTTACACTTACGACTCAAATGAATCGTAATTGGCTGTTGTCAAAAATAAATTGACAGATCTAATTATTCAACTTGCACGAACCTAAACTGACATTTTATTCACTTATTTCTCATTTATTATTTAACAATCCAAACTCAATGGAAAAATTTAACATTTATACTAAATTAAAATTAAAATTTTAATAAATGCCACATAAATTTTTAAACATAAAAAATATCAGATAAGATAAATTAAATTTGACAAATGTCATTTTCGCAAAAAATTGGGATATTTTATCGAGAAATTGATTTTTTTACAAAAAAGATAAATTCCAAATGATAAAATATTTGTTCTTTCAGAATGTATCCGGTGATATCAAAATATATTCAGGTGTATTCATATGTATCTAAATGTCTCCAAATCACAATTTTTTATATAAAATTTGATTTAAAAGTTTTTTGACATAATATTTTTAAAATTAAATGCCTCAAAATTATAATTTTTAATATAATTTTTTACAATTTTTTTTGATACCCTCCAAAATGTATCCAAATCTAAATTTTTTATATAATTTTTTTATAGTATCCAAATGTATCCGAAATTAAATTTTTATATAATTTTTTAGTCTCCAAATGTATCCAAATATATCAGAATTTATCCGCGAGTATCCAAATGCATCCGTCCTTACATAAAATCAAAATAATTCAAAAAATTTACCCCTACAGAAAATTAATTTCAACAAAAATTAATTAAAATTAGCAAAATAAGTTGAACAAATAATTTTTTTAAGTGTTTTTCACATTAAATAATGAATAACAAAGATTTTTTTAGTTTTTTTAAAACCAAAGGAATTTAAGTAATTTTAAAAAAATTAAAAAAAAGGAGTAGCTAGGTTTTTTCACCTTAGCCACTGTTCACACCAAGGTGCACTCTATCACTGCCACCAAATCGCACTCCACCATCGCTCGCGAAACAACAAACAGAGCGTCGAAGAGAGGAGTTTAGCAAGAGACATCCAACCAAACCTGACCAAGGAGAGAAGAAGAGATCGAACAACGACGATGAAACAAGAGATGAAGGGAAGAAGACACGAAGTTGAGAGAGAGAAAGGGAGGACGAAAGAGGAGAGAAAACCGAAAGAGGAGAGAAAACTGAGAGAGTAGAGAAAACTGAGAGAGTAGAGAGAGACAGAGAGAAACAGAATAGGTGAGGCGGTGAAGGACGGCGGAGGGTTTCAGGTTGTTAGGAGTTCATGGATGAGATTGCGGATTTTGGGTTGTTAGGGTTTCATGGATGAGATTGCGGAGGAGAGGATGAGAGAGAAAGGAGAGTGTGAGGAAAGAGGAGAGAGAAAAAAGACCAAATGAGAGAAAATTTTGATTTTTATTTAATCAAATGTAGCATTTTTCTACTAAAGATTAAAAATATGTTATTTGGACAATTGAACATTAAAAATGTTGGCATTTTAGCAATTAAGAAACTGGTTTAGATAATTTTTAAGCCCAAACCACTAGCACCAAAAAATTAAATTTAAGTTATCTAATAATAGAATCTTAAACACTATAAATCATACCTCATAACATCTCTCCAACGATGTGGGATGTTACGTTCTCTCTCCGTTAAACCAACGTTCTCGTCGCATCTACTTATCTCAATCTTAAACAAACCCCTGGGTGTTGCAGTACACTGGTGACCTAGTTCTCCATCCCCTTAATCGAGCCCACCGAGCACACACAAACATGACCTATGTTGGCTCTAATACCACCTTTAATGACCCATGTCAAACTATATAAAACAACTTGCAAGCTCAAAACTACTAGCTCTAAAAGGTTAAGTTATCTAGTAGTTGGATTTTAGCTATTATAAAGGGCTAATTACATATACGTAGTTTAAAAAACAAAATTGCACCTATACAAGCAAAAAAAATTAAATTAATTTTTTTTCAATATTACAAGTGTGTCGGTTTATTTTTCAAAATTATAAAAATATGTTGTTTAGATTTTGTTCTATTTTTAATTTTGATTTTTAATTTTTGTTTTAAGTTTGTTTGTATTTCATTTTTTTTTTGTTTTTAATTCATTTTTCATTTGATTTCCAGTTTTGCTTTTTAGGAATTAACTGTCTCTTGTTTGATTTCGTTGGAAATGGTTTTCATCTTGTTTTTATTCTAATTTCATTTTTTTCCAATCTTTTTAATTCTTTAAATGAACTCTCATTTGTTTGAGTTTATTTTTTTATATGTATTTTGTTTTTTAGTTGAAAACAAAATAAAAATAAAAACTAAACCAACAAAAAAAACTTAATCAGTATATTTAATAAAACAAAAAATAACAAAAAATAACTATAGAAAACTAAATAACAATAGGAAAAAAACTAAGAAATGTAGGTCTCACGTTTCATTTTTTTACATATACCATGCATTTTTAAGTTAAAATAAAATTAAAATCAATTAGAAAAAATAGCACATAATAAATATCTTTATATATATACATATATATATATATAAAGAATAAAAACACGTATGTTTGCATGATTTAAGTTAGAGGACTGTACACACAGCATATTAAAACTGGGAGGACCCCACGTGTAAATATGTAAAATGAAGTTGTCGTTTCAAAATGGAGACCACAATCGCGTAATTGTTGATTTTTTTCCCACGAGAATACAATATATATTACTGTTATAAACCATACCTCATCACATCTCCCTAGTAATATGGGATGTTACACATTGGTTACTCTTGTGATGCTTTATCAAATTGAGAGAGTACATGAATGCTTATAAACTAATAAGATTTACAACCATAATCTGATTGATATTTACTATCAATTAACGAATCATTGCCCACCATATAATCATGGAACTTGCCCCTATACACTTGATGCCTTCGTGCCATGGACAAGACGATTGACACACTATTTATGGGAGGAATTTGAGCAATACAAAGGAGGGCTCGAAGACTGATCCATGTGTTTAAAAAGTGTTTCTTAACAAAAAAATCTTAAGTATTGTAAAACAAACCGCAAAACCGACCACACCACACAAGAATTGTTAAATCTGAGTGAATTTAACAGTATTGTGGTTCAATCACGTATGCAGTTTTTTTAAATCGCAATTTTACGGTGCAACTCAATTTGACCCTCAAAATTGACTAAATCGAACCGCAAATGCCCTTATTATCCACGATGAGTTCTTGTTTGCTAACTCAATATACTTCCTTTAAGAAAAATGACAAACCCACTGCTGTACCAATCAAACTATACTGATCAACACTTAGATGGTAACACTAATTATCAACTCAATTAGATTAACTTTGTAAAACAGTGTAATTTTAAATATTTAAGGAACAAAAATAGTTTAACTCTGCGTAAGAATCTCCAAATACCAGGTGCACCCCAAATCAGAAAACAACGCCCACCTTTTCTTTATAAAGAAAAAACAACTCAACGAAACACAAGAGAATAGAACTCAAACCTCAATCATTTTTCTGGTCCCCCAAACGACAGAAAGCTCTCTCTGCCCCCTCCTCTCCTTTCTCTTCTTTTTAAAATAATTCAAAATATTCCCAACATCTCATGAATCATTAATATCACCAATAATTTATTAATTAAATTATCACAGATATTAAACTCACCACCAGCGCATCATCCTCCAGCTTCACTCCCCGCCTCCGATCCCACCAGATCTGTACTGGTTCCTTCCTGATTTCTGCTTCATTCCCCCTGTTATCTGCTCTAGGGTTTCACATTGTGGATCTCGGGCTTAATGCGGTGCCGTATCGAGGAGTGTTGAGGATTGCGATTGGTTGTTCATGGAAGAATGGTGTTTTGGGAAGGATATGTGAGTGACGAAGCAATGGGGACGTTTGCCCCGATTGTTGTGTACTGGCTTTACGCCGGATTTTACCAGCTGTTGCCACCGTTAGATAGGTACCGTTTGCATACTAGAAAGGAGGAGGAAGAGAAGAACTTGGTGCCGTTATCTCGAGTTGTTAAAGGTGTATTGCTTCAGCAGTTTGTTCAGGCAATTGTTGCTCACGGGCTTTTTTTGGTTAGTTTCCGAAACTTGCTTTAGTTATTTCTTTATCTATGCTTTGAGTTGCTCCTGTTAAATTTTTCTTGTTAATTGTAGATGGGCGCATAGATTTTTTTAGGTTTTTGTAATGTAATTTTTAGAGTTGTGAGTAATTAGAGAACAATTCAAGTTGTTATAATTCTTTCGATTCAGGTGGTGACTTTTGATACCAGCATAGGTGGTAGCAGTTACTTCAAAAGGAATGTTTTAGAATTTTATCCTTATAGTTCTCCATGTAAGAGATAATGTTTTAGTTTTTCGTATGGACTTGTGTGGTTATTGATTTGCAACGTATGGCGGTATGAATTTAGCTGTTGTTGGTTGATAGAATGGTCTTGTCAATTGTGTGTCATTGGTCTTTGCATTATTGAATGGTGGAATGGCTTATGAGACCATGGTTCGTGGGTCTAAATTTGAAATGTCTTGCTTCCCTATGGTTTTATGGAAGTTTGTTGTCATTCATACAGTTTAGAATCTGATTATTAATCTGATGATTGTTTATTGTTCTGTTTCAAGTGGTTGAGTTAAGCTCGATTCGATTTTGACTTGGTACATAAGAAGACATTCACTAGTAAAACAACTATGAACTGGAGAGTTATCCCAGTCACCAGGATAAACTATTTTATGTGCAAATGATAGGTACATGATGTTCGTGTATTGGTAATTGGCATGATTGAAGCTTTAAGCAAGGAATTGGTTCGCATAAATATTAGTGGCTTGGGTAAATAGAAGAAAGAAGGGCTCTATCTTGGATTATGTCCATTTACAATTGTTTGTTTTCCTTTTTCTTTTTTTTTTTGTGATTCAACTCGAAGGAATTTATTATTAACCACTGTTTCTTAGATGTAAGTGAAATTGATGTTGACTGTATGATTTTGATGAGCTATGGTGATTTTTCTCCATATAATATAGTCATTGACCTAATTTTTGAAATGTAAAAAAATAGAGGATGTTTAAATTGATTTATAAAAAATGATACCAAAAGCATTTTGAATGCATATTCTACTTGTTTTGTGGACAAATTACCTATTAATTAGGATAATTCATTTCGGTAAGGATACTGATCCAACGGTTCTTTGAGAGCTGTATTTGTTGCAGCAGCAATTTCTTTGAGGCATAGGCAAGGGAATTCTTATTGCAATGTGGACACTTTTAAAAAGCAATATGCAGCATCAGCTGTTTAGCATGAGGAGCTAAAGATGGCTTTCCAAACTCTAATGTAGTTCATTGACATTCTGAAGTAGATTTGTGAAGCCCTATTAATCTAATTTGAGATGAAGTTCAAATGTCAAATTCTTTCTTTTCGTGGAAAATTATCCCCAAGTTTTTGATCTTAGGCTACAAAGCGTGTTCAGGATTACCTTTTTTCTTCTTATTCGTATTTTCGACTTCTTGTTTGGCATAGTTCAAAGTTTTTGTGTTTTTGGACACCAAACCACACTTGCGTACACTTACCAAACCCCATTGTCATAAAGACCCACGTGGTATGGCATTTGTTTCTATCTGCATCAGATGTGCATATGTAAAGTAGGACGAGACTTTGGTAAACAGAGGACTACAAGTGACTGCAACTTTATGTGCTTGAAGAGTTTGGAGTGTCAGAAACCTGGATTACGATTACTAATCTTTGTTGATATTTTGTGGTTCTTGTCATAGAAATATATCTAAATTTTGATTTGATAAGAGAAATTGTGTAACAAACACAACTATAGCCTTTTTTTGACAAGCAAACTTCTTGGAGTTAAATTTGTTTTTTAATCCTCTATGGATGTTTGCAAACTTAGATTTAAGGGACATTGATGGCTTCTTGTAAACATTTAAACCAGATGTAATCAACTGGTAGATGCTTTTTCTTTTATATATCTTTCTGTGAGCAGTCCATTAGCTAGCATAACTTCTGTGTTAGTTATGCAATTCCTTTATTGGGTTCATGATTAATTGGTTTCCTGATTATTTCCATTAGGAATATATAATTTAATATTCTTAGAGGATTGAGCCACCTTTTCTTGTTTAGTCTTATTCTTTAAGGAATATTGTACTCTTTCCTCTTTATCTTTTGTTCATTTTTTTATGATGCCTCTGTGTCTTGTCATTTTAGTGCAGTAAAGAATGTTGGCTATACCTGTCCTTCCAAATCACTGGACCTAGTGATCCTGTTATAATATTCCTCTTGGTTATTCACTCCATTAGCTTTTACATTATGGCATCCCATTGTGATTTAATTTTAAGTAAGAGAACTTCTTTATTATCTTATAAACTATCAGAAAAAATATTTCATTTAAACTTTCAAATCATGCTACTTGTCTTTTTTTTTTTGTTAGTTCTGATTGCTATGTCTGTTGATGCTCTTTTTTCTTTTACTAAATGTGAATGAATGCTATATTGCTTTCCTGTTTGATTCTATGTATTTTGCTTTGCTGGTAGTTGCCTTGCTGATGGCACAGTTTTGTACATGAATAATTGTGATCTTTGTCGGCATTTATAGTGAGATTTCATCATTAATAAACTTTGAATTTTTCATGCATTAAAGTGTATTATATATATATAAAAACCCTAGAAAATCTAGTGGTTTCGATGTGAGATTCCTATTAAAAAAATTGAAAATTCACTTAATGATTGGAGTTCCAATATTCATTGACTAGGTTGGCTTTTGTGCCGTCTTTGTTTCTCTTTAACCTGCTCTGCATAATCATTAGGAGTATAAAAACTCTTTCATCATCTCTGTCCAGGAATATACGAATTTCACTTCTAGTCTTCTAGTGTGCCATGCATCATGAACAAATCACAATTCGCATTGCTCCAATTTACAATAAATTTATAGAAAATAGGTTTTCAATTGCTTGTTATTTGACTCTATGATGAATTTAATATTTTTTGCCAGCCAATATATATCTCAATCTTTTCCCGTTGTTGGTACAGTTGACCTCGACAACTGATGAATCAGGGATCACAGTCCAACCATCTATTCCCATCCAAATTGTGCAGATTATTATAGCAATGTTCGTCATGGACACATGGCAGTACTTTGTGCATCGCTATATGCATCAGAACACATTCTTATACCGACATGTCCACTCCCAACATCATAGACTGGTAGTCCCATATGCAATTGGTGCCCTGTACAATCATCCACTTGAGGGTCTGTTGCTGGACACAGTGGGTGGCGCCATCTCTTTCCTTGTATCAGGCATGACTGCACGAACAGGAGTAATTTTCTTCTGTTTTGCGTTGATTAAAACGGTGGATGATCACTGTGGACTTTGGTTGCCTGGAAATATTTTCCATATCTTTTTCCAGAATAACACCGCGTATCATGACGTTCATCATCAACTGCAAGGCACCAAATACAACTATTCTCAGCCATTCTTCTCCTTATGGGATAAACTTTTAGGTACTCATATGCCCTATGACCTTGTAAAACGACCTGAAGGTGGTTTCGAGGCGAGGCTGGTAAAAAAGATTATTTGAAATGCAACTTAACGATTTTCCTGCACTATTTTCGAGCCCACTTGACGGGAATTCTTTTTGGTTTGATGTTGTGCCATTCCTGAGAAGTTGAATTAGATTTGTTTGTTGTTTGGGTTCTATTAGGATTTTTAGCAGGAGTTCATTTGAGTGACCATCCCCGTTCTAGTTGATTGACCGGGTATTTATTAGTTGGTAATGGTGAAGTTACCAACCTACCCAAAAGAATTGTAATTGTGACGTGCCGGGTTGTTTAATGTGTAAAATATTTGGTCTAAATTCCTTACCATCTAAATTTTCTATATGATAGTATTATTATCAAAAAGGTTTGTATTCTAGTGTTACAAGAGTGGCCTTTAGTGTTAAGAGATCAAGGTTTCGATTTTAAATTTCAGAAAATGCGGATTTGAGTTTCGGAAAATGCTCTCATAGTGTGAAGAATACCAAATATGTGGACGGTCGAAATCACGCAAGCAATGTAGTTCTGAATATGTTGAAAGAAGCATTAAAATCCTCACTGTAGATGAGAATTCATCGAGAATCAACACTGTGCAAATTGGGGATAAAACAGGTCTACGAATTTTGCACTTCACAATTGCTTTTCAAGAATCCTTTTACAGGTTGCAATTTTTTTGGCTCTTCTACAAAAACACTTCAGTATACAGTTGAAAAAAAATAGTTTCACCAATAATCTCTGCAAGAACAAGAACCATCTCTAAAATGGTGAAACCTCACTCGGTCCCTCACTATAATTTGTCGATCATATATCTTTGACACAAGCTTAATTACGGAATGACAGTCCCCACATATCCGAAGGTTCTTGCTTATTTGAATTGGTTCATCCTTGCTAATGGCAATCAATCCAAAGGCCACAGCTAACTTTTCACTGTGATGGTATAAGGCATTCTCCTTCTCCTCATCGCCTATATCGTGCAGCACAAAGCTTGTCTCGACTGCATATCCATACTCGTTCATCTTGAACCTTATCTCTTCCAACTTGGCATAAATCTCGTGCCATCGATGATGACTTGTATAGCCATTGTAGAACTTGTGTATAACACCGTTTTCTTCGATATAACTAATCCCAGGCACTTTCTTGACGTCCCTATCCTTCATGGCATCCCTTACTCTACCCACATCAGCCCATCTCTCATGCGCTGCATAGACGTTTGACAGCAAAACGAAATCACCATCATTGTTTGATCCCATCTCAACCAACTTCCACGAAATGATTTCAGCCATTTCGACATTCTTATATGTCCTCCAAGCACCAAGCAAGTCTGCCAGAGCACCAAATCAGGCATCATAGTCATTGAATTAATAACATCATAAGCCTCTTGAAGCCGCCCTGCTCTTCCAAACAAATCAACTATACCACCATAATGCTTAACGTTACGCTTTACTCCACAACTCTCCATCAAATCAAACAATTGAAAGCCTTCATCAACTAATCCTGCATGGTTACATGCACATAGTACTGCAACGTAAGACACAGCGTATGGCTTCATTCCAGCTGGTCCCATTCGATTGAAAAGATCAATTGCTCTATGTCCATCTCCGTGCATTGCAAATGCCATAACCATTGTGTTCCAACTCACAAGGCATTTCCTATTCATCCTCTCAAAGACTAAATACGCCTTATCTACAAACCCGCATTTAGCATACATATCAATAACGGCGTTACAAACTTGAACATTAGAATCCAAACCCTCCTCTTTAATGTACTTATGTATTTTTTCTCCTTCTTTACTGGCACCCAATTGCGAGCAAGCTGATAACGCGCCAAGAACCGTGATCTCATTCGGCTTAAACCCCTCAGCCTTCATTCTTTCAAACAAACCCAACGCCTCATTCGGTTTACTACCTCGAGCAAACCCAACTATCAGAGCATTCCACGAAGCAATATCTCTCTTAATCATTTCATCAAACACCTTTTCTGCACTCAAAAGATCACCGATTTTCGCATACAAATCAATCAAAGTAGTACCCAACAAAGCATCCGCTACGAACCCTTTACGCAGTATATGAGAATGCACTTGCTTGGACTCGAATCCAGCCAAGACACGCGCGCAAGCTTTGAGAATAAACGAACAAGTCAATGCGTCATCTCGGTAAGACGGCGAACCATGGTCCGGTACCAGGTGAAAGCATCAGAAGGTTTGTGGCTGGTTATGAGGACGAGGAGGATGGCGTTCCAGTTGTTGGTGGAAGGGTTAGGAATGCAGTGGAAGGTGTTGATGGCGAAGGAGAGGCTGCTGAGAGCGAGGGAGCAGTGCTCCAAGAGTTTGGAGCGGTTGTTGTTAAGTAGATGGTGGAATTGGCCGGTTGTGATGAGGTGGGCTTGGAGTTGTTTGACGTGGGTGAGACTGGAGCATTTTGGTAGGAGTGATTCAAGGGAGTAGGCCATCCTATTGCAAAGGAAAGGCAAGTCAAAGATTCTTTTATTAAGCGCACACAGTTAATTTTTTCTATGGTACCTCAAACTTTTTAAAATTGTTATAACATAAGCAAAAGTGTCATTAAGTGTATTTAGTCTCAAAATAGAAACAAAAACGTTATAACTCACTATTAATGAGAATACGTTATAGAACATCAACATTCATTATCGACTCTCTATAAATAGACAAGAGGAATATTTCTCAAGGTATGTTCTATTCTCCACACATACTGATACTTTGCCAAAATTCTTTATTAACTTGAGTGTCGAAGACTCTCTAGGGGAGCATCCCAACATCATCATATTTTGTGTAGGTCTCAATGCGACGTTCATGATTCCCGATTTTTCGAGTTTTCTTCTTTATTGTCGTTAATTTTTCGAGGCAACAACAACTGGCACCGTCTGTGAGAATCCTTGAATGAAAAGTCTTGTTCGTCGACATTCGTGAAAGAGTTCATCTTCAGAATCAACATCATTTATAACATCCACCATGGTGGGAACATCTTCTCAAAAAATTGGTCATTGTGAGGAGGAGACAATAGTAGCTGGTGTTGGAATTGGAGATGGAGCAACGAGAACTGTTGTTCCTACTATTCCAGTCGTCGACTACGAAGTGCTGAGGAGGCATAATGAGGAGAACCAGAAAGCTCTAAGTGAGATGGTGATCTCGTTCCAGTAATTTCTTCCTTAACCGGCCCTCCCACACACCTTGCGTGCCTATGCTTGAAGTAGAGAACCAGTGGAAAGACGTGACGCTTCACACGAAAGTCACCATTCACTCCCTCATATTCCCGAGCATCCAATGCCCCGGTGCCTGAAGTTCGTGCTGAGATCAGGAAGGAGAGCAACCCCGAAGTGGTGGAAGGCACAAAGGTTCCTCTGGATAAGGCTAAAGTGGAGCACTAGTCCACAATGAATGTTTGAGAGATGGAGGATATGAGGAAGATGATCGAGGAGAAGTTGGTTCATGTAAAGGATGGAGGACGAGCAATAGAAAGCCAAAGTCTCATTCACCAAGGAGGTCATGGAAAAACCACTTTCTCCGAAGTTTAAGATGCCTTAACTACCAATTTTCTCGGAAAAGGAGGACCCACATTAGCAGGTCCAAAACTAAGAGGCCATATGTTGTGCATTCCCAATCACGCTGAAAGACCATGCTCGTTCATGGTTCAATTGACTGAATGAGGCTTTGTTATCATACTTCGACCAATTGAGGAAGGGGTTCGTTAATGCCTTCATCATAATCAGTAAGCAGAAGAAGGACACTACGTAATAGTTGAGCTTAAGGTAGAATGAGAAGGAGACTTTACGACAATACGTGGACAGATTCAAGAACGTTACCCTCGAGGTTCACGATCTACAGCATGAAGTGGCAGTAGCCGTGATGCTACAATGGACACGATCAGTGCAGCTACAAGAGTCGTTGTCTTTAAAACAACCCAAGATCCTAGCCGATCTCTTCATTCGTGTGAACAAGTATATACTGCAGTCCGAGGTCATAAATGTCACGACTCGTTTCTGGACCATGACCAACGTACGAGACGAACCGTCTAAGGAAGTCCAACCCATCTCATACAAGCCTCAAAGATTCAGAGATACTACCTGTTTAAACATTTTAAAACATTTATTTAAAACATATAATAAAACGGGTTTATCATATATCAAAATATATGTATATAAAAACATATGTATTTATAAGTATACAAAATAAATGTATAAATACTGAAAACAAAATCAAGGCAACCCAATAACCTAACAACATCTCGGTGCGGAGCTTTATCAAAACAAAGAAGCTCGAGCAAAATGGCATCACTAACCAAAAGACGTCTCATTGGTATCCAAGATGCGGAGTAGTTGTCGAAACCAAAAATCTGTCAACCTGTAGAACAGAGATCAAAAGTAGACAGAAAGCAAAAATGGGGTCAGAACC
>CAODLS010286825.1:0-22630 GCA_948243855.1 Flueggea neowawraea | reverse complement strand
TTTATTTACATGCCTTTTGTCCCTCGAATGCAGCAAAGATGAAGCTAAGTTTATTGAGGAGATAGCGATAGATGTGATGAAGAAACTGACTCGTATATCCTCAAAACAATCTTTGAAGCTAGTTGGGATGGATCCACGTGCAAAGAAAATTGAGGATTTCCTTCGTATAGGTCTTGATGAAGTTCACATGGTAGGAATCTTGGGGTTTGGAGGCATTGGTAAAACTACCTTAGCTAGATTCGTTTATCAACGCCTGTCTAGTAGATTTGATGGTATTTGCTTCCTTGATAGGGTGAGCGAAAATGTGCAGAATTATGGAATTAATTATTTGCGATGTAAGCTTGTCAGGGAACTAAAAGCTGAAAAGGAAACATGGGATATGGGATTGAATCTAGCACTGAAGAATGCGTTCCGCCACAAAAAGGTTCTTATAGTTCTAGATGATGTAGATGATATTGAGCAATTGAGAGAGTTGGCTGGGGGGCATGACTGGTTTGGTCCTGGAAGCAGAATAATTATAACTGCTAGAGATAAGGATATACTCAGTGCGCATGGAGTATATGAGAAATATGATGTTCAGCGTTTAAATGATATTGAGTCCCTTCAACTCTTTCACCAGCTTGCTTTCAGAAACAGAGATGCAACAGATGAATTTATGGATCTTGGTCGGCAAATTGTCAATTATGCTGGTGGGTTTCCTCTGGTTGTCAAGGTTCTGGCTTCATCTTTATTTGACAAGAGTTTACTTGAATGGAAGAATGAATTGAGTAATCTTAAGAGTAGTACTAGGGAAGTCAGGGATCTGATTAGGATCGGTTTCAACAGGCTTGATGTTGTGCAGAAGAAAATATTTCTTGATATTGCATGTTTCTTTAAAGGCAAGGATATAAATTTTGTAACCGAATGCTTTGACGGTTGCGGCATGTCTCCAGATATTGTAATCAATGTTCTGTGTGATAAATGCCTCATAAGTATTTCAGACAATAAAATCTGGATTCATGATTCGCTACAAGAAATGGGACATGAAATTGTTCATCAGGAACATGATGCTGTTGAACTCAGCATGTTGTTGGAGACTGAGGATGTCCCTGCTGTGTTGTCAGAAAAAAAGGTAAAAAAAGCATGCACAATTTTATTTGTTTACCATGATTTTACGATTCTGCATAAATCAATGCAACTTAGTCTTCTCTTTCTGTATTTCTCTTTGTTTCAGGGCATCGAAAAGGTCGAAATCGTGACTGTAGACTGGTCTAAAGTAAAGGATGTACGTACTCTTCCCTCTATAATCTCTCAAATGCCCAGTCTTAGGTTGCTGAAGATCTACTGTTCAACCGACAATGGTAGTAACACACTACAACTTCCCCAGCACCTCGTCGAGAGTTACTTATTTCGATACGGCTGTAGCTTTTCAAATGAACTGATTTGCTTCCAGTGGGAAGCATACCCTTTAAAGTATCTTCACTACGATTTTCATCCGCAAAATCTCATTGAACTCGATATGCCTCGTAGCAACTTAAAGGATTTCTCTACAACAATGAAGGTATTGCAGTTTTGCTGAATATCTTAATTCTTCTCGTTAATAACTATGTTTGGATTCATAGCTAAGCTATTGCTGCTTTTTGCACGCTCAGCGTTTCGTTAAATTGAAGTTCATCAACCTGCGCTACTCCAAGAATCTGATTAAGACGCCAGATTTCTCGGAGATTCCAAATCTCGAGAGACTAGACCTTGAAGGTTGCACAAACCTAACTAAAGTTCACCATACAATTGCATCTCACAAAAGCCTGCAAGAGGTAAATTTGACAGATTGCACAAGTCTCTGCAAGTTCCCAAGTCCCATAGAAATGAAAGCTCTAAAATTCTTTATTCTCTCCGGATGCTCAAACCTTCAAGTGTTCCCAGAAATTGGGGGAAATATGGAGTGCTTGTTGCTGCTTCGTGTGGATGGCACTGCTATAAAACGACTGCCCGAGTCAAGCAAAGAGCTTACTGGTCTCGAAGTTCTGTGTGTTGGAGAGTGCCAAGATTTGAAAATTCCTGCTGCCATTCGTCGTTCAAGTAAATTTAAGATCATCGAAGCAACAAAAGTTGCAAATAAAGAAGAGTCAAGTTGGGCCAAGTGGGGGAAGATGCGTAGCGTGGGATATGCTGCCTTGATCACTCTAGCTATACTTTAATATGATAGTTTTGAGACACATTAACATAATAGTTTTGTGCACATGAAAAGAAAAAAAAAAAAGACGACTCTTTTCCAATGTATTGTTAGTACAATCATTTGTCTTTTGTTAATAAAATATCTTAAGAATTGGCATTTAGATGTTGGGTAAATAGATAAAGGGTGATTTAGCTCAAACGAAAGAATTGTGGAATTTATAAATTCTACATCTTTTAGTTGGAATTACAAATGAACTAAATATAAGTAAAATGAAATCATTTGAAGATTTTAAAAATGGATACTTAACAAAAGAATTTATATTTGTTTAGTTGAATTGATTTTTCTTTGTAATATGTTGAAACTATCCTAGTAAAACAGGGGCTAAGGCTAAACAGGCATCGTCTTATTGTTTTAAATAAGCTTTAGGGTTAGGGTAAGTCAATGGTAACTAGAACTCTTGTAAACTCTATAAATATGTGGCTTATGGAAACATATGAAACCAAGAAGGTGTATGTGTCGTCTTTCAATAGTGAAAATAGAATTACTCGCTCTCTGCCCGTGGATGTAGATCATTTTGATCAAACCACATAAATCTCTGTGTTGTTGTGTGATTGTTATCTTTCTTATTCCATTTGTTCTATTACTTGTTCTGACAAGTGGTATCAGAGCTCACAAACACCTGAGTTCAGATCTACAGAAGAAAGATGTATTCACAAAAATTCAAAGTTAAGAAGTTCAATGGGTTGAATGATTTCACCTTGTGGAAGTTAAAGATGAAGACACTTTTAGTTCAGCAGAAGTGTGCACAAGCAATAGAAGGGAAAGAGAAATTACCTACAGGATTGACAGCTGCAGAAAGGGAAGAAGTTGTATCTTGGGCACATAGTGCGATTGTGTTAAGTTTGGCAGATGAAATTCTGAGGGAAGTAGAAATGAAATTATTGCAGGTGGCTTGTGGAAAAAACTTGAAAATAAGTACCAAACAAAGTTACTGACCAACATGCTTTATTAGAAAAGACAACTGCATACTTTGAAGATGTCAGAAAGTATGCAGGTAAAAGATCACCTTGACAACTATAACATAATTATTTTAGATTTGAATGGAGTTGGTGTTAAAGTTGAGGAAGAGGATCAAACCATGATTTTGTTGTGTTCTTTGCCTAGCTCTTATGAGAATTTTGTAAATACTATGATGTATGGTAGGGATAATATCTCAATAAATGACGTTAAGGATGCTCTACATTCTAAAGAATTACATAAGTTAGTTTTTGGTTATGGGGAAGATAGTGTGGAGATTGTGTTAACTGTGAGTAGGGGCTGGAGCATGGAACGAAATGGTGGAGGACATAGTAAGTCGCGTTCTAAATCAAACTCTGCAATGCGATGCTTTTACTGTAAAGAGAAGGGCCATTTTAGAAAGAACTATCCACAAAGTTAGAAGGGAATTAGGTAGGGGTCAAATGGGAATGCGCAGGTTGTAGTAGCTCAGAAAAATTATGAAAAACAGGATAGTTCTGATGAGGGAGAAGAAGGAGATGTTCTAACTATTAGTACGACTGGTTCTACAGAATTTTGGATCTTAGATACTGGTGTTTCGTATCACGTGGCTTATTCACAAGAGCTATTCACTAATTTTAAAGAGTGGAATAACAGTGTAAAGTTGGGAGATGATAGGGAGCTGGGTGTTAAAGGTAGTGGTTCAGTGCATATTAGAATGTATGACGGAGTGATTAAGACATTGAGTGCTTGGTATATCCCTGGACTGCGAAATAATTTGATCTCTATGGGTACACTGAATAAAAATGGGTACACATTTTCTGAAAGTGGTGGAGTTCTTAAGATGTCGAAAGGAGCTCTTGTGGTAATAAAAGACAGATTGCAGCATAAGATTTATACATTGATGGGTAGTTCAGTGTTGGGAACTGCAGCACTGTCGAGCTCTATGGTTATTGATTTTGTAGAGAAGAAGGATAATTGTACAGAGTTGTGGCATCAAAGATTGGAACATATGAGTGAGAAAGGACTTTCTATTTTGAGTAAGAAAGGGCTTTTAGGAGGTGGTGAGATTGAAAAGTTGAAGTTTTGTGAAATTTGTGTTATGGGTAAACAACGCAGGGTGAAATTCAGTATGGGTAGTTACACTACTAAAGGGGTCCTTGAATACATACACTCTTATTTATGGGGTCCTTCTCTAGTGAAGTCTCATAGTGGATGCAGGTACTATGTTACTTTTATTGATGGCTTTTCTAGAAAGGGGTGAGTATATTTTCTGAAGTCAAAGGATGAAGTATTTGTAAAGTTCAATGAGCGGAAGAGTATGGTGGAGAAACGGTCTGGGAAAATAGTCTAGACACTCAAAACGGATAATGGGTTGGAATTCTGTAATAAAGAATTCGACGAGTTCTGCAGAAAAGAATGTATAATAAGGCATCGCATTGTACACCATACGCCACAACAAAATGGAGTTGCAGAATGGATAAACCAAACATTGATATGTCGTACTAGATGCATGAGGATAAACGTTGGGTTGTCGAAGCAATTATGGGCTGAAGCAGTTAACACTGCTGCTTATCTGGTGAATAAATCGTCATTGACTGTAATTGATTTTAAAACTCTTCAAGAGATATGGTCTGGTAGAACCTCTAATTACTCTGGCTTGAAAATATTTGGTTGTCCTGCATATGCTCATGTTAATGATGACAAACTGGATCCTAGGGTAATGAAATGCATATTTTTAGGGTATGTAACTGGGGTGAAAGATTATAGGTTGTGGTGTACTGAAAATAGAACCCCAAAATTTATTATTAGTAGCGATGTAACCTTTAATGAATCTTTTATGTTTAGCCAGAGGAATGAGTTAGATGATCTTACAGGAAATAAAGAAAATGATATGGGTGCTAATCAGAAGGTGGAGTTTGAGGTCGCAAAATTTTTCTATGCGACCTTTGTGACGAATTGGTCGCAAATTTTGTGACCATTTCGTCGCAACATAGCGGGTTGACTAGTCCCAAGTTTGCGACGAAACGACGACCGGTCGCAAAAATTTGCGACCATTTTTGCGACCAATTTGTCGCAAAAAAGTTTTGCTACCAAATCTGTGTTGCAAAAGCTGTTTGTGACGAAATTTCTTATTTTTGCGACGAAAGAAAAAGGCGAAAATTTCTTGTAGTGTCGGCTGTTTGCTCTCGGTGTAACATGGGGGTGGAGACTATTCTCCATGCTATTCGTGATTGCCCAGCTACTAAAGAACAATGGCGTGCTGTCCTACCTGATCAGGTCAGACTGTCCTTTTTCTCTATGAGCCTTCATGATCGGTTAACATTTAATTTAGGCAGTAAAATTATGCATTCGAGTAAGATTTATTGGTCTTTATTATTTGGTATCATGGTTTGGAGGCTATGGAATAGTCGTCGAAATGTAGAAGTGGTTACGGGTGGTGTTAGGGATAAAAATGTGGGACGTGGCTGTATTGGGGTTGCTATCAATCATGTCCGTGCTACCCGCTTTGTTCAGAAACTCAATGTAAGAGGTACCCCGTCCAATACTGTTGGCCATAATATTGCCAGTGATATTACTATTCATGTTGATGGTGTATGCCAATTCTACTTGGTGCTTGGAGGAGTACCAGAGTGCGATATGTGATGAAGAATGATTTATTTCTTTATTTAGAATATTTATCTATTTAGGAACTTTATTTTATTTAGTAGTTTTAGTTTTATTTAATGAATTTCACCTTAATTAGGATTTTAATTGTTCTATGCCTCTTACACTATATAAGTAGGGACTTTACTTTGTTTTAAGGATTAGTTTGAGACATTTTTGTTTTAGCCAAGATACCGAGATATCTTGATGGAAGAATTATGTTTCAACTTTTATCGAGAGCACAAGGATGTCATTGCGAGCTTAAGGAAGAGTACAAAGAGATTCTTCAACCTATTCATTATTTTTATTTCTTTCGCAGTTGTTCTACATGAGGTGGCCGAGTTACTTGTTTAGAAAACCATTTGCGCGAGTTGCATTTGCTCTAGGAGTACCCGTGTGGGATTGATGACTTAAAGAGCAGAACCTTGCAGAACAAAACAATACTCCTCTACGCTCTAGCATGGCAGCAGGAGTTCGAATATCAGAGAAGACATTTGTTGGAAGAAAAGTCGTCGTTAAGTAATGGTTTTGAAGTGGATAGCTACTCTTCAAAGAGAGAGTCTTGAAGGAGTTTTCACCTTCACTTAGTAACTGCATTTGCAATTACTCTGTTGAAGCATAGTTGATCTTACAGAGTAAACCTTTGTAATTAACTCCACTTTTATGTTGAAACATAGAACATGTTAATCCTATTGTATCTATGAATTTATAAAATCATCATTTAGAATTTGTAAAGTACTTTTGGTTTTGTTTGGAATTGCAGTAAAAGAATAGAACTCCACTCAGTTTACGAAACTTCTCGTCTTTAAAACAGTTTTTAGATATTTCGATGAACTGAATTGAGTTCAGATTAACCAAAAAAACCTTATTTAAATTTAATACATCAAACAATGTTAAATGTCATATTACTTTGAAAAAGCAAGTTGTAACTAAGACGAAATCATTCAAACGCTGGAATGGACTGGTCATTCTCATCTACCACAAATCAGTAAGCACTGGAGAAAACGACGATAGCTTGTTTTCTTTATGAATTGTTATCCACATAAATAATAAACGAGGCATTATACGAAGTACAAAATTTAGCATAGTTACTTTAGAACTCAACCACTCGTGTCACCATTAGCACTGCATTTCAAAATGTTAAAATTGTTAAAAAAATAAGAAAGGAAACGTTGCTAACCTTAATTCTCAATTTACGATCAATCAACTTATCACAATCAGGCAATTCTGAGGCAAACAAGCTGTCAAAAATAATTTCAATTCGGAAATACAATGAAGGAATTAGGTCAACCAATATAGTTACTGGGTTCTGTAGTGATCATGTATATATAAATGGGACCTATAGGCACACAACTGTGGCAATCATGGCTTGTATTTCTGTTCTGTTGGGGCATTACATATATGGCAAGATAAGCCTACTATATCACCGACAAATCTTACTAAGTGATACTGTTAGTGATTTGGTTTTTCAGCTGAGGAAAAATTATCAAGTCATTGAAATATTGTCTTCGTAAGTCCCCTAGGTAGGGCATTTTTAGCTCTCTCTTCTCTTGAAGAGGCACCCAGTTCGAATGGTGTGCATGTGAATATACATATGATCAAAATTATTTTACGTATTTGACAAGAGTGTACTCACTCTTGCAGCTATTTCTGTCCAAGTATATTTTGCAATATATTTGAGTAATAAATATTGATGAAGCATGGGTTGTTTATTAGACTCGGTACACATATATAGTAAACCCAACACGGATGTCAAATCCAGTCAAATACTCTAAAAATGATACATGAGGAGGAATAATCACCATCAAAGACAGAAAAAAATATTCCTCTAGAATATTTTCTCACATCTTATCTGTAAATAAGAGATCTTACTTGAAGAAACGTTTTATTACACTTGAGCTCATACTGAAACTCTCTTGAATTCCCTTCCGACTTAGGTATTGGAGATTTTCTCAAGAAGAGTAAGCCACTCTCAACTTCACTCTGTTTGTAGATTATGAGATGACATCGATTAAATTTTCAACCGTTTGTGTTCGATTTCACGTTTTTCAAGGTCATTGAGTAATCAAGGTGACAACAAACATGGTTTAGTTTTTTACTTAAATTTAAAGAAACATTATAGTTTGCAAAAATTTTGTTCAATTTAAATTGCGATTAGTTAAATATGAAAAGATGATTAGATATTGGATTATTTAATCATAAAAAGTGGTGCAAGTTTGATTAATTCATCGATTAAATTTAAGATATTGGTCCTTGCGAATATTTAGCAAAATTAAGTTAATGTAATTAAACATTACAAATAATTAAGAACATTGACTATCCAAGTTTAAAGATGACCCAACACAATTGACCTTCTAATTAAGGCGATTTTATGACATTTAGGACTATAGCTCAGGCCCTTATAAAGTCCAGAATTTATGTGCTTCATGCACCCACACGTATAGTCATAATGAACAAGCTATAAAGTATATATAATATACAAATAAATCACATATGTATCGTTCCTAATCTTCCCGTATTTTATAAAAAAAAATCACGTATGCATCAACTATCACTATATTGATAAGTACTTTGATCAAAATTCAATTATAAAAATTAGAAAAATGAAAAAATAAGGAACATATACGCAATGGGGTCACCTTGTGAAAATAAAATAAAAAATCAATTACTTCAGTTTTGTTAGTGCTTTCTTACGATTGTGAGAATGGATGCTTGTGACAACCCATTTTCTTTGTCTGTGTGCAGCTTTCTCCAGCAACTCCTTTCAAATGAAAAGAAATACTAAACAAATTAAGCAGCTGAAAAGACTACTACTATCACTGTGTGTATATATGCATATAAAAATAAAATTCCAAGTGTGGAACTGCCCCTGAATTGCTTTTTTTTTGGCCTAAGATAGTGGCAAAATTGAGCTCAAAATGATTAGTTCTTTTTTTTTGTTTTCCTTTCTTGTTTGACTTTGTGTGCCCTAGATGCTCCATATATAGGCTCAAGACTTAAGTCTTAAATTGAGTCAACTCCTCTTTATTGTAGTTCTAGAAATGTTAAAGGAAAGACGGTGCAAAGATTGAAAATGATCGACTCTTCTTGTAACAAAAAAAATATATTAAAAATGATTCAAATCTGTGTTGACGTGCTCGTATTTTATTGAAATTAAAATTACAGGTTTATTGGAAGAAATATATGATAATTAAAATCAAATTTTCTGTATTACGATATGAATTGGCCAGAAGTAGGCCCCGTGATTATAAATCCAATTTCACATTCTACGTACTTTAATTTTTCTTCGGTTACTTAATTTGGTTTATGAAAAAAGCTACATAAATCCACATTGATTTGGCTTGTTATTTTCATGATCTCTTATTCTCTAATTAAGATGAGTAATCCTAATTTATTTATCTATCTTGAAGTTTATCATATATATATATATATATATAATTTTCACGGGTCTATCGGGCACCTCTAATAAGCCAGAGATGGAAAATTGAAAAACAAAATCAATAGGTTTTCAGTTTAGCAGTATTGGATTCGTGCAATGTTATCATGAAATAAAAAAATTATTTTTTATATAAATATAAGAGCATGTTTGCTTTAGAAAATTAATAGAAGTGGCATGAATTTGACAATAAGAGTTATCTCGGGTTGGACAAAAAGAAAGGAGTCGGATTTATTGGAACTTGGAATTGCAATGCAGTTGTGTGCATTTATTTAAGTTTTACAAAGTCAAAATGTAATGCAACCAAAATTAATAATATTATCTGGTCCATATAAAGTCCTGACCACAATGATGACATTAAAATTGGTGGGATCTCAGTATTCGAAAGTTACATCATCTGAGGTGTGAAAGCTTCGAACTAGGTAGAAGCTCATGATAGACCTAATTTAGTTTAAGAAATACAGAGAAAAATCGAACCATAACTTTCAAGCATTTAAGATTAAGAACGTGACATAATCTAATGATTATAGGCATACTTAAAGTTAAAGCATTATTTATGTGATTAATGATCTTATATTATAAGCCACGAAAGGTGCATGCATGCATGCATGATAATAGAAATCCAAATCCAAAACAAATATTGAACTATTGCATCAGTTTCATAAGATATATACCAACAAGTTTATTTACTTTATAGTAAATTGGCACTAGAGTTAATTCCAATTTTAAAAAGTCGTTATTTTGATTCTTGGTAGAAGCAAACAAAATTATTTATAAAAAAAAAAAATGAATGCATGAGGCTTGGAAAATGATTGATATCAAAAACTTATTTGATTATTTATCAACAGATTCACTAGTAAATATGTCGATTCTAAATAAATTTTTATCTATTAAAAAACATGAGTTCAGAAAAAGCATTTATCGAAAGGGAAAAAAGAACCGTTACTGTAAACTTATAGTAATGCATGCTGTCTTGATAACTAAAAGTTCAGTATTATACATCATGATTCACAAGCTCATATTTACTGCTAGAGTAATGGATTTGAGAAGTCTCAATTTTTTTAAGCAAAATAGATCAATTAACAAACAAAAAAAAAAGAAAAATAATCAACCAAATAAAAACCATTCAAATATAGAATTACTTCTACCAATATTTAACATATCTTTGAGCTCAATATACTCAAACACCACATATGTGTTAATTTTTTATTATTATTGGTTAATGAACACTATTATCTTTAACTAATAATATATTGCTCTATAATATGAATAGGAAAATGAAGTATATATGAAACATTTGGATATTACAGCGGCTGTTTTAATGTAATCCATCCACAAAAATGGAATGGGCTACCACCTCATAATAACTTGCAGACAGATTCTACATTTGTGGCTTTCATGGAATCTTAACAATGATTTGATATCACTACTTGCAATAATGCCTTCAGAATTTCTTGATCTGCCCTGTTTGGATGATTTTGTTTAGTATTCCATCAAAAACACGATTGAACAATTACAAATTTTGTATCCCTAGTACACACTCATATATATTCGATGTTTGCTTATTTTTATAATTAATTATTATTTAACAATATATATATATATATATAATCTGAACTATTAGGTGATAAAATTTGTGCGGATGACAAGTGTCCCTATTGAATTTCGATATTTTTTTCTTATATTCAAAATTCGAACGAGAATTCTAATTAAGGACAGAGAATCCAAAATATTTTACCACAACACTCAGTAATAACCAATATAATTAACATTAATCAGTTTCTGATCATCAAAAGCCTTTAATTAACACCACCATATAGAACATCAATATCTCAATAGTTCTCCCAAATTTTGACTTCCTTGTCGAAGCAATCAATTGTACACAATGAGAGAGTAGAGAGCAAGCATAAGCTATATAGATATATTTATATTTTTTTTATAAATACATACCAATAAAATATCCTTTTGAGCTTTTTGCACTTCTTTGTGCAATTCGGGAGTGATAACAACAAGGGCGGTGAAAGCGATTGATTTTTCATCATGATAAATCTAAAACATTAGCTTGGTAGAGAACTTTTATCACAAAAATTAAATGACCTCCAGTCCAAACATTAATTTCCTAATTAATCAGTTTGTATCCACACAAAGTCCTCATCATCCAGCAATATATGGCACATACATAAGGCTTGCCATAGCTTCTTGAAGCCACTCATCATCATCGTTCTTAATCTGCAAAATTATATAATAAACCTCCTTAATTATTTTACATGCAAAAAAAAGTTCAAATCTTTTAGTTCACATGCAAAAGAAAATCTCAAAGATCTTAAATAATTAACGATACATAAAAGATATTTGAGCTTTTCTTATGAATTTATACTTATGAATTTTATTTTCAATAGTGTGTATTAAGTTATGTAGTCGAGATACATGAAAGTTTTATTATCAAGACTTTTGATGAACTTTATGAATCAAGTTTGGTTTGTTTATATATAAGTTTAAAGATATATCATTTAAATTTAACTTGTTAATGTATTGAGCCGAAGATTGAGCCACTAGAATCATTTACACCCTCTACAAATAATTAAATCAACTTGAATATCACTTGATCGCTTTATAATAGAATTATAATGCTAGTTTCCGGCGGCTCTAAAGTCGAGTATACAAAAAGGGAAGAAAAAGAAACTAACTCGTTGGGCGATAACTAATTCAATAAAGTAAGTACCTGCACATCATCCCTGCAGTATGACTCCTTTTCTTGGTGAAGCTCATGGTTATTCTTCTTCACCTCATTTTCTTCATCACCAAGTTCATTATTGTTCCTGGTGAATCGCCCGTGGACACGTACTCTCCGGTCAGCTAGGGTTTACTGCACATATATAGTAGATTATGTAAGTAAAATATAAAGATATATATGGTATTGAAAGTAAAAAATAACACATATACCTTGATGGTTTTGTTGAAGTTCCTTTGGTTTCTCTTCTTCAAGTACCTCATGATTCTATCTTTTCTTTCTTCCACCGTGTACCGGCCAACCTTCATATTGTTCTGATCAATAGCCGGTATTCCATTACATTGAATACCCTATAGAAATTAAATAATTAATAAAAGTGCTAATTCAAAAAAATAGGATCTAAATAAAAATCTTGGAAAATACAAATGAGTTGCCTTTTCATTAAAATTCCGTCATGATAATTAGCATATACAATTTTTTTCAAAAAAAAAAAGAACAAACTTATGATTGTTACACATGATAATTCAGTGCATCCAATTACAAATCAGTTTCTTTTTTCTTTCTAGAAAGAAAAAAAACAACTTACCCAATTCTCTCCGGTGGCCGGACAAATTGAAACTGGCTTGAAGTTAGGAAAGAAATCACAACAATCGTCGCCAAATTCACAAACGTCCGGCACTTGAAACCCACCGCTTAAATTCTGAATTTTAGCAATGCCACCAAAACCCATTTTATAGCCCAGCAATGTAGCAGCCGGCAGGGTCATGTCGGAGACTCCAAGTCCGTTGGAAAACGAAGAGGCCGGCACCGTCAACGGCGCCTCGGACTCCGCCGAGAAAACATCAATCCCACAATTATTATCAAACAAAACAGGATTAGCAATATTATTATTGTTGCATAACATTGCACCTACTGGAATTGTTGGCAAAATTGTGGAGCCACTAGAAAATGTGACACCATAGTTTTTCTGAGCCATGACGGATGTAATCTCAGAAAATTCATCGGAAGAAAACTGATAATCGGAGTAAAAATGTGGGATTGAAGAAGCCATTGAAGATAGAGAAACAAATTAAAATATTATTTATTATTTTAATAATTTTGAGAGAGACAAGGCTAATAACAAGTGGTATTGTGGGGTTACAAGTTAAATTTTTGCCTTGTCTGTCACTGAAGCTCATAAGGGTTTGGTATATATATGGTTTTGGAAGGGTATATAGTGCAGTACTGGCTTTATTGCGAGTTGGTCTGCCCGGACGGGCAGTTCGGGCAGAACTTTGGGTTCGGACATAATTAGCGAAAACTGACAGTTTTGCAACATAACTAACTGAACTGTCACTGTAGTTAAGGCTTGTGCTTAGCTACACTACTGTTTTATTAAGCTGTAATAAAAATTAAAAACGCGTTATTGCAACCAACAACGTCCGAAACTTGTGCTTATTTAGCTTAATTAACTCTTCTTTTTCTAATCATTTTTATTAATTATTTTTTTTTAATTTATCCTTAGCCATATCTAAGTTTTCGTCTATAGTTACTTAGTTTGAGTGTCACCCATTCAGGAGGCAGTATTTTTAAGCTTTTCAGTTTTTTTTTTGGTTTAGTGGTTAAACTTCCAAGAGATTAATTAAGTATTTTAACTTACAAGCCAATTAGACTATTAATGTATACTTAAGACAGTAGCTATTTTCTAGTTGGCATGAGATGGGGATTAAGTTGGAAAATATAGCTTTAGTTATAAGTTTAGTGAGCTTACAATTTGATGAAGATAGGAAGAAAACAAACAAAATGAATACAGACACATAAAGTATAATTCATTCATATTGTTCCCCGATATTGCAAATTAGTACTAATTATATTTTTATTTTCCAAGCTACTTCTTTATCCTAAAATAATTTTTAAGTATAATTCATTCATATTGTTGGCATATTAGGAGTTAATTTACATAAAAATTTAAGTCTCACATCATGAGCTTGCGGGTTTTACGCACACACGCTGACACGCACCTATACAAGATATTGAAGTTTTATGTTTATTTAACAATATGTGTTCATTCGATTAATTCATATTCGTTCTAAAGATCGGGAAGATGGTCCAACAAGATTTTTTATTTAACTCAAAAAAGGGGAGTCAGGACGACCAGTTGTAGCGTACTCCTATTGGGCATTATCATGCAGGTATTACTCCCCGTTGTGAAATATTTATAGAGTCATAACTGACACTACGAAGTTGGACTTGAGCCCGAGCCAGGCGTGATCACCGTAACACCTTGTCAAGGGCTAACAACCTTAAGGACTATCCACCAAGCTCTATTGCATGATCCAAGGTCTATGCCGTGGGATTGAAAATTCCTAGCACTTGTCGCTCCCTCATAAGCTTGAACCCAGGACCTTGCGAACTTGGGACCACTCCCTTACAGCTAGGCTACTCCCTGAGGGGTGGTCCAACAAGATTCTGATTTATAAGACTTGAATCTTTGAATTATATGTTAAAGGATACTAATTCTATTTTGGGTAAAATTCATGCAGTCTTTGAGGTTTGACCATATCTTCCTCGCAGTCCCTCAAGTTTCAAAATTAGTTGTTTTGATCCCTTGCTCTATCATCGTTAGTCAAATTTAATATGCCACATTAGAAAATCTGGCGTGGCATATGAGACTTATTAATTTTAAACATTTAATGACAAAATTACCCTTAATCCAGAAACGTAACATCAAATTTAATATGCCACATTAGAAAATCTGACGTGGCACATGAAACCTATTAATTTTAAACTTTTAATGACAAAATTACCCTTAATCCAGAAACGTAACATCAACCCACTTAATTTTAAACTTTTAATGGCAAAATTCTCCATCTCTCATCACCACCTTCTCTCTCTCTCTCTCTCTCTCTCTCGTCGCCACCACCATCACTCTCCTCTCACACTCCATCACACTCCACCAGATCCGCCACTATCGTTTGCCTTTCTTTTTCTCACACTCATTCTCATCACACTCCCTCGTTAGCCTCGTGATCAGAGGGGGAAGCAGAGGAGACATCTAAATAGGGAGACTCGTCGCACGCCGACGACGGAGGGAGAGAAGGAGGACGACGACATGGTGTTGATTGCAAGTTGAATTTCGTGGAGGTAGATTTTCTTTATTGGACTACGTTTGATTTCAACAGAAACTGACAACTTTTGGATTTTACTTGGATCTCAGTTTTGTAGGTTTTGCAATTTTGTTTTCTTTTTGTTGATTGTAGTTTGAATTTGAGATGAAAATCGAATAGGTTTCTGTTCTTTTGTTGAAAATTGAATGGATGAAATTTTTTTGTGTTAGTGACTGTTGTGGTGGTGGATGTTGGTGATGAGACTTGGTTTGTTTGGTGATTTGGTGGTTTTTGGGTGTGATGGTGGATATGGGTGTGGTTGAGTGTAATGATTTTGGTTCGTGTGGCTGTTGATGTTGATGATGAGATAGATTGTTGAGCCCTACAATGCTACTCTATTTGTTCATTAGTTAGTTGAGAATGTTGATGAGTGTATGGTGCTTGACAATGGTGGTTGTGGCTATGTTGGTGGTGGTGATGGTAGGTTCGGGCTTGGTGATGATGGGTGTTACGGGTTATGGTTTTTTTCATTTTCAATGTGAATTGATTTTAAAATGGAGGGTAATTTTGTCTTTTCAAATTTTCTGTTAAAAAAACAAACGGAGTTAAGAGCGAGAAATCAAACTGTCTAATTTTGAAATCTGAGGGACCACAAGAGAGATATAGTCAAACTTCAAAGACCGCAGTGGATTTTTTCCTTTTATTTTTGTATCTTCTGAAAGCCACATTATATAGCTTGAAACTAACTAATATCACAGTAAATTAGTGAACTATTTGTTTCGTTTAAATAAAAAGTGTATATATTCGGTCACGGCATAGGGAACTTTAAATTGTTGGTATACAAATGAAGATTGCTGGGTGGATTATACAAATCAATTACTGAAGAAGAGAGCCATGCATGCAACAATGGTAGGGTATAGAAAGAAAAAGTACAGTGAATTTTGGCAAAGAAAAGAGGAAGAAAGAAAGAAAGAAAGAAAGAAAGAAAGAAAGATGAAGTGACAGAAAGAGAAGAGAGGGGGTCATGTGATTACTATTCTTATATACTGTCTAAAGCTGTACACCATATCACATTATAACCCCTACTACTTCATAGCCCAATTCAAAGCAAAGAATCTAACACATGGGTTTGCAAGATTTGCATTCACATTCCAAGTACAATACAATCTCTCTTCCCAATTTTTTTGGACTTGCCCTTCTTCTTATAGCAATTCTTATATATTCATTTCATTTGTATTTCTTTTTTTGCTATACCCTATTTGTAATATACCTCTAATTTAATGAAAAAGAAAATAAGAGAAAATTGTCCCTTCTCATATGTGACATTTTGAATAGATGGGTAGGGACGTTAACCCCTTGTTCAAAGGGCAGCGATATATTATATTCCTTGGATGTTTTTGGGTCAAATTTAGCTGCTTGAAATGACAATTTTTTTTCCTATGGTTTTGCATGAGATTGATTGTAGAATATGTTTTTTTTTTTCAATTAATTGTACGCACATTTCCCGTATATGCCTACGTTATTGATATATGTCACATTTACACATAGTTCAGCATTTGTCAGTAATTAACATAATTTTTTTTATGAAAAACTTAATTTGTGCAAGTTTAATTCATATATAACATTTAAATTTTAAAATTATTTTTGAAAAGTTGAGTTAAAATTAATAACAATCTTATAGTTTTTAGAATTTTAATGTGTTACTAAGCCTAACTAACCAATGCGTATACAATACATAACCAATCTTTATTAAAATTTTCATTGAAATTTTTTAGTTTAATGCTTGCTAGTAGAGTTATTTTGCAAATTTAAAAAGCCGCTTTCAGTTTTTGCGTAATAAACAAAAGAAAATAATAGAATACTTACTAACTTCTATTAAAGTGAATTTCTGCACAGTACTTCGGCTGCTAGCTGAAGTTTAACGCTACTTGAGAATTGAAACCTGAGATGCACATTAAGCATCTTACTTGAAGGTTACTTTGTTTTTATATTTCTCTTTTACGACTCACACTAAAAAAAATTAAACATATAGCTATTATCTCGATTTTAAGGGGGCTTTTGTTTTCATTTACATGAAATTTCAAATTTGAATCTTTACATGCTATCTAGTTTTATATACAAACTTTTGTTCGAGTTGTTCAAATTTCATGTTTATTAACCCCTACTTATCTCAAAAGAAATAAGAGCTAATTTAACGAAATTTTACATTCTAGAATACTCGAATTCACAATTTATTTCAAATCTCTCTCAGTTTTAAATAATAGTATTTATTATCGTTCGAATTACTTAATTGAGTGATCAAATGTACAATTTTATGAGTCGTAACCTTGAAAACAGTAAAAAAAATTGCAGTGCTTTTGTTTATGGATGCCCTGATATACAAAATACACCTTTTGTAGAATTGCATGCATGAGCGGAGAGAGAAAAGTGTTGGGTCCTCGTGAAATGCGCATACCATTTTCTCTCTTTTTCTTAACCTGGGAAAGCTTACTTCAGAAATTTTTTCCTAAGAGTATCTGGTCCAAAAAGAGATTTATGGACAAAAAAAAGTTATATATCCATACATCTTTTTTATAATAAAAAAAAAGTCCATACATCTTGCATAATCTTTTGTTATCTTAAAAAAGATTCCTTGTTTCCCATCTAAATAGCATGGAAACACTTATTAAAAATCTTAGGGCAATTTGTGAATGAACCCAATTCAATTTCTTATCAAGTTAGCTTAGTGATGTTGTCATTTTACTCAAAATTTCTTGACATAATTTTAATTAATATTGGATTGTTAATCAGTGATGGATCACATCCATTTATTTTAAGAGAAAATTAAATAAATTTATTTAATTTTTTTTAATAATAGTGTTATTGCTCCCTCCATCCCAGTTTATGTAAGATTTTTTTATTGTTAGGAGTTTAAGAAAAATATTTAATGAGTTGTGTATTTTACTTTTTTAACCTTACCATGTTGTAATTAATGTTGTCTATTAGTAGAACAAAAAAAAACTCTTTATCAACTCTTTTGTGTTGGAACTCAAAAGAGTTTAATGGGATAATAGGGTAAAAATGGAGATAGTCTCCTTCTTTTGAGACATTAAAAGTGAATTTATGTGTGCTTCAAAAAAAAAGTGAATCTATGTGTCACATAAAATGGGATAGAGGGAGTAATATTTTCAATAATTTATCAAAAAAATACTTTTAATAATATTACATGATCATGACTTATAAATTCCTTGAATCAAGTTAAATATATATGAATTTATGCCTCCACAATAAAAATATATATCATTTTGTCCCTCCATCCATTCTTTCCTACAAAATTTACTATCATGAGCCGCCACCAAATGGAGGGACCAATTATAGTAGTTTCCAAAACATAAGGATTACTTCACCAAACCTTACAAATGGAAGAAAAAATATCCCTTAATTTTTAGTTTAATATGTCAAAACCTAGCTCCTATTGAAAGAAAAGGGTTGTCAATTATTGAGCAAGATAGATAGGTAGCTTCATCCTCAAAGTTTTATCTTCATCAGAGGATATTTGTCGCAAAAAGCAAAATTGAAGATGAAGAAAATAGATATATAGATGATAGAATTTTCTTTTTTTTTTCTGGGTTCAAAGAGACAGAAGGTACGTAGTATCTAATGCCTCTTCTTATCCTTTCCTTCAAATCAACCAACTTAGCTTGTGATTTAGTGCCCACTTGGGTTAAGAATTTGGCCCTCCTTAATCAAAACCAATAAATTATTTTTCGAATTTTTTCATACATTAATAGAGTTTAGTATTAAACAGTTGGTTACAAATGTTAAATTATGCTAAGAATCCTAGGATCCAAGAAATGATGGGTACTAATTAAAAAAGTGTGAAAGCCAACATATGCTGGCTATCAAATTAGCATGCAAAGGTGTAATATGCTAGAATATTAGACTGATAAATATATCCCACATTGACTGCACTTTATTCTTATTTTTACACTTTAACATCTATTTAATTGGGACATCAAAATCCAGATCAGATTTGCGTGTGTCTAACATTAAATTCCAAATAACAGTCAAGTACAAAATTCTATATTAACAAAACTGCCGAATAGATTTATATATAATTATTTTATTTGTTTGCCTAAAATATTTTATATACATAAAATTTTTAATATAACTTATTAATTGTTTAGATAAAATTTATCATTAAATATCTATGAAGAAGCTAATAATTTAGCTTGTGAGTTATTTAGATTAATTGAAGTAATAAATTTGAGTATATTACTACAAAACTTAATTCAGCTCAATTTTTCTCGTTTAGTAAACAAACTGAACTTAAAAAAAAATAAAATTTGCTTATTAATTAGTTCGAATTTGAATAAGTTAAGACATAACTCAATGGGGTTTGATTGGAAGAGAGAAATAAGAAATGAGTGTTTATTTAGGAAGACTAAGGAATTGGTAAACTGCATAGTAAAATAAAAGTGAGTGATACTTTAAAAATTAGAGCATTAACAATTTTTTCCTTCATGACAAATGTTTTTTTTTAATATAAACCCTTTATTCTTTTAATAGATAAAATCTTCTTATAAACAATATCGCTAACTACTTAACCAATAACTTAAAGTAAAAAAAAAAACAAAAACTTATTGTTATACATTTTATAATTGAGTGTTTTATAATTTCAACAATTTGAACTAACTGTTGAATTAGTAAAATTGCTACTACATTACTGCCAACTTTTGCATGAAAGTTGTTATTGAGAGCAGCTACTTTGAAACCGTATCTCCTTTCTCACCATTGCCACTAAACACTAAACAAACGAATATAAAAAAATTGCAGACGAAGAAAACGTGTGACCACTTTATAAATGATAGATCTGACATAATTCTCCAAACAAGGTCTATCTTCAATGCTTATATGGACCAACCAACAAACTCATGTTGGTGCATGTTGCCCCTCCCTATCCAGTGAATCTAAGCTAGCTGCTGCTTGGAGCATAAGGTCACTACAGCACTTTTTTCTACTCTTTTTCAATAACAAATAAAAATTACCCGATATCTAGATATTTTTCTTTTTTTAGCGTGTTTTAAAACTTCTTTATATTCAATATTTCAAAATCTCTGATTAAGGAGTCCGTGCTAATCCATCTCAGCTTGTGATGGTTTTCCTCTACTTTTTTAAAAAAAAAAAAGTACTCGAGAAGTATTCTTGTTCTTATAGAGGACATGCTTCTGCTTTCTATCATGCCAAGTTAAGATCCTTGAGTCAGAGATTTGTCAAGCTTTTCTTCTTCATATTCACTTTCATTTCATGCAATAAGGTTGGCAATGCCTACATATATCATGATGCTAATATCATATGAGATTGCTTTTCCAAGTACAAAAATCTGGTAAAAGACTTTACTAGAACATCAAAAGATTTTGAAAAAGAAAACCAGGAATGAAACATTTATGACCATCAATGGAATTTATCACTCCAAATGCATCCTAACACGATTTGAAATTTTTCAACTTAAGTATCAAGTCCATAAGCATTAAATTTGAAGAAAATTATTCAAACACCTTTAAGTCTACATATATTCTCTCATCGCTTTTTTTTTGATAAAAAATCCTATTTAGTCTTCTTGAGGACAAAATTACAAGCTCAAATTCACTCTTTTAGAGCCAAAAATGACTAAATAGGAGTTTTCTAAAACATCAAGAATACAATGAGAGAACTTATAAGGGTGTCTGGATTATTTACTCGCTAGATAAAGGTACCTTTGCATTTATCTAGCGAAGCATCCAGTTCAGTCCATATGATACACCTTTGTGTCAATTAAGGGCAATGTCATTTTGTCAAAACAGAAAAATCGACTTGAATAAAAGCTAAAAGCTCATCTGCGGTGTGTAAAAAAACCACAGAAATTAAAATAATGGGGAAAGAGAAATGGGATCAAACTCATCGAAGAAAATAGTCTTTATATCAATCTTCGGTTAAAAACAGTAACATCTACCAGCAGTTTCTTATGTTTTGAAGTTCGAGCAGGTAATGCAAAAACTAATTACTTACACAGCACACCTGCATGTGTTAAGATTGATAAAGCCTACAATTCAAGCTGCCGGATTACATAATCCTGTGTTGATTGCATTTGGACAAACGACTGCCTCATGAAATTTATCACAAGACATTTCTGGGTAAAAAGGAGGAAACGAGTTTGAGCCGTGACCTGTCAGGAAACAGCTGCGAATGAATTAGAATTGATCAGCATTCAGGAAAACATAGATGAGCATCAATCGAAAGCTTTCAACAAGACAAACTCAATGTAGATTTCAGTGGATTCAATTAATATTCTTGAAAAGAATTGAACATCTAACTCAGCTCACTAAATTATCTTTTAACATAGTTTTCTATCATCAGATTGTCTCAGATTAGAAAGTTCGAGCTCCAACTTAAGGGTCTTAAACTCAATGTAGATTTCAACAGATCAAACTTTTGGGCAACTACAAGTTCATGCCACCAGTAAAATAGAGCAGCAAGAGAACATAAAATAGCCCTTTATATCCAATCCCCTAACAGGCACTGTGACTAGGAATGGACATACCTAATTACTCCAAACTGTTCCATGCAGAGATGGTTTTAGGTGGTTAAGCAATCGTTGGAATGATAAGTAGAGATCTTTGTTGTCCATGCCAAATATTTCTTCTGCTTTTCTTAGAGTTTCCTGGAAAATATAAAATGAAATGTTCAGTAAACAGTGAGAATCTATTGAATCAATACAACCAATTGAGGAGTTTAACTTATACCTCTTTAGTTTGCTTTTGAGCATTTAGTTCCTTTATGTTAGCCAGGAATGCGCTGAACTGTTCATACGATAAGCGACTCCTAAATTGCAATTACAAACATATCAATAACTATAGCCCAGACCCGTGACCAAAAAAAAAAGCAAGCTACACAAGCTACTCACCTGGCCTGACGAAAGAATTCCTTTCCATCGATTCTTGGACTGCGTACTAGATAATTTTTTGGAGTAAAAACAATAACATCAGACTAGAAAGGAATATAATATTGAAACTTCATAGAGATGTACAAGATATATATACATAGCAATATACTAAACTACCAAAAGAATGTTTTTGATAGCCACAAGAATAGATTAGGTCGATGAATCGTGCAGCATAGACAAGTTGCAGAATGATGCATTATGATTCTAAAATCCATGAAGAGCATACTAAAAAACAACCAAAAAAGGTATGAAAAAAGTATGAAAACAAAAACTCTAGTAAACCTGGCATTGGACATCCACGGGGAGGAGAGTTTGCTGCTGATGACTGTTGGCTTGATGGGTACCAAGTTGAAAGCGCAGTTCTTCCATCATATTGAGATTTTGTAGGAGATGTCGCACCAGAGGTTCTCTTAGGAGATCCTGCAGCAGAGTATCCTCTTGGAGACACACTTGCAGAGATGATTTTTGGAGTTCCAGTTGGAGTAAGCCTTGGTGTTATATATGGAGTGATAGAAAATCTTTGAGCATTTTGTCTTGGAACTGCTCAACCAAAGAATCAATTAACAAATGCCACACAAACAACTAGATTGTGACAATATTGTACATAAAAATATGCTAG
>CAODLS010286820.1:0-11916 GCA_948243855.1 Flueggea neowawraea | reverse complement strand
CTTTTGGATTTTGACGCATTCACTTACTGAAACTAGGATGATGCCATTATTGTTGTCAATAAACCTCCTGGAATGCCTGTTCAGGTGAGGTGACTGCAATTTCTGCTTCTTTGTATTTGGTTGTTTAATCCTTTCAAATACTGAAGAATACATTGTTTATGATGTCAGGGTGGGATTGGCATCAAAAGAAGTTTGGATAAACTTGCTACAACTTGTTTAATTTATGACTATCCAGAACCTCCTCGGTTGGTGAGTTCACAATGAATTTGCTTCTTGTATTTATAATTTTATTTACTCCAAAATTCTGTCAATTAAGTAGTTGCCCTTGACAAAAAATGGTATTGATTCTATAAGCATACTAATAGTAGAATTAAGATTTTAGTGCTGCAAGATATTTTTTATTTTCTTGGGAAGTAGCATGATTTGGAAATTGCAGGAGTTATTTAGCTTTTTCCTTTGCTTGGTTATTATAGACCCGCAAAAACTAACGTCAAGATTTGATAGGTGATTGGAAAAAATGAAAATTCTCTCTTACCCATCACAATAAGTATATTGTCTTGGCAAACATATATTTTCAGGCATTCATTTGTTGGTTAATTTCTAATATCTCCCTGGTGTAAATATTTTGTTATATTATTTTCAGGTTCACAGACTCGATAGAGATAGCAGTGGCATCTTGGTGTTGGGAAGGACACAAACAAGCACGACAATTTTGCATTCAATCTTTCGAGAGAAAACTTTTGCTGCATCTGACAATGTAAGTAGCCACCTCACTTTCATTTCTTTCTTCCCCTTGTATAAGCCAAACAAGTTAATTTAAATTGTTGGACTATTGGCTTCATGATATTCGAGGTTAACAATAACTGTGATTTTTCTTTAGGATGCTGGTCAGCAAACAAGAACTTTGCAAAGAAAATATTGGGCCCTGGTCATTGGATCTCCTAGACGCCCAGAGGGATTGATCACTGCACCCTTGGGAAAGGTTAGAACTTAGAATGAGTTTGAATTTTGAAAACCATTGAACAGATGGACCCAAATGTAATCCAGAATTTTAAATGGAACAGAAAACTAGGATATGTACAGACAACCCAATTGGTTTGAAAGAGGAGGTCGTTTGAGTTAGCACGATTGTTTTAATTACCTCTTAGAAGCATAAAATCAAACCAGGAATCGGCATTAGATGTTTTTCTTAGCATCCATCCTTGACCAATTATGTTGGGCTTGAATGAAAATATGATTGTAACTTAAGATACAACTATTTTGATTAGCTACTTATTTAAGTTGTTTTTCTGCTGCTCATGACCCTGTGCACTTAAAGGTGACTGAGCAATACATTTACTATTATTTGGGTATAGAGAAAGAAAAAAAAAAGGAGGGGTTCGAGATGTTCATAATTTTTTCCCCTGGAAGGATCCTTGGAAATTTTAAGCTGTTTCTCTTGACTTTAAACTGATTGATACTGTTATTACTCTTCAATATGCCAAAAAAATTTCAGCATAGTAATCACTGGTCAACTACTATATTTCTTCATTTTGCAGGAGTAGGGGGCAGCCCTTCTGAATGAGCTTTAATAACTTGTTAGGATATTAATTTGCTAGGACAATATCTGCTTTCTTGTGCTTCCCATTGGAGTTACTTCTGAAGGTCGGATTATTAACCAACCTCATTATTAAGCTCTGTAACATGACAATGTGGGCGAATGTTCTAGGATACAGAGCACCTAGTAATCAAACTCTACAATTATGTCTTGAAGAATTTAACTTTTCTTATACATATTTTACTATATCTGTGTTGAACAATTATCTGTCTTTTTCTTTGAAGGTTGTGGTGGGCAGTGGAAAATCTGATCGAATAACAGTGGTTCACAGTGGAAATAGCATGTCTATTCAGGAAGCTGTAACAGATTATCGAGTAATCGCTTCATCTTCACATGGTTAGCATCAAACTTCTCTTTGATCCGCAGTATAAGATTCTATAGGGTGCAATGCTAAAAATGTTGACAAGTAAGAGAAAATTTTACACTGAAGCTAGTCTTCCATACACATCTACGTGCTGGACAACTCTGTATAGCATCTGTTTTTGTGGAATAGAAAAGGTGAAAACAAATAACGTTTGAAGGAAATTTTAAATTTTATTACCATTTTTCGAATGTTATTGTGGTTTTATTTTGAAATACTTCTGTAGCAACATCACTGTACTCTGGAAGGAGAACTGGTTGTTGATGCCAAACAGTATTGCAATGTGAATAATGTTTTGGATGATTGAAAACAGCTGAATTAATAATGCTAGATTTTTTTGAGTTAAAGCACCCAACAATGCTGCCGTAGTTTATACAGGATTTCATATACCAATATTGGTATAGATCTAAGTTTTCGCTGTTGTTGTTATATGAAATGGACTTTCATTGGCATTATTGACACAGAAAATTTTACTGGGATCAGAGGTTCTGATTAAATGAAATGTTGAGTTGCGAGCATTGTAGGTGGGAAAAAAATCAAAGCTTCCGCCACTGTTATGTGAATTTAATTTTTCCCGATTGTAGCACTGGGTTAACTTGCTTTTACAGTTATTAGATGAAGCTGTGTAATGGTAGTAAATTCTTTATCCTTTTAATTCCCCTAGAGAACTTGTAAGGGTAGCCATTAATCCAATTCATTTCATGTAACATCCAATTAGAATTTTGAGTGATTAGTTTTAACTTGCCTGAGATATGTTTTTACATTTATTTGATTGGATGGTATGCCTCTGTGAATCTGTTTAATTTAATAAATGAAATATTTTCAATTCCTTAGGCAATATTATGACTCCTCTATTTAGCACTAGTGCACATAAATCATTACTGGACCTCTGAGTGTTTACATCTAAGTTGATCCAAATTATAAGCAAGAAAAAACTTTGGATCTCATAAATTTTAGTAATTTTTTTCTCTTGCCTTAAAATTTTATCTGTGTTGTACTGCAGGCTATACGTGGTTGGAGTTGTCCCCACTCACTGGAAGGAAGCATCAAGTAATAAATCCGAAATGATTCTTAATGTCCGTTGTACTCTTGATTTATTGTTCCTTATAACTGAAGCCATTTCTTTGCTCTGCAGCTTCGTGTGCACTGTGCTGAGGTACTGGGAACGCCTATAGTTGGAGACTACAGGTATGCATGGCAAGCTCACAAGAAGTGGAAGCCTTTTCTATCGCATAACGTTGAGTGCAAACCACATGGGAAAATACCTCCTTTTGGCCTTGATTTTGAAAGTGGAAGCATCTCTGAAATATAACCTCGCTTACATCTTCATTGCAAGCAAATGGTATTACCCAATGTTTATGAGGCATTGCGAGTGACAAAAAATTCATTGGACTATGATTTGACACAAGTACAAAGCCTCGTTTTGGACGCTCCATTGCCTTCATACATGAAAAGAAGCTGGGATATGTTGAGTTCATAAGTGAAATATGGAGAGCTTCTAGTTCTGGGTTTTCTTGTCTTTCAAGTTGTCATTCCTTTCTTTGTGCCACATGAGAGAAAATAGGGAGAAAGCAAAATATTTGGTTCACTAAGGTGTACTGGAGACTTATATTGATATTGATAAAATGACAAGACCAGGCATCTAAATCGGGTTTTATTCCAAAGAGCCCGGAGCATTATACAAATCAACTGTAAGTGCTTGCCTATATGAAAGTTGCATTTTTCGTTGCTGCTGAAAGTGGATTATTGGTGCCTGATGGGGGTTGGAACAGGTTTACGGTATGGGGCGAGAGGTTTTTCCTTTATATTTTTAGTTAAAGTGCATAATGTTGTGAAGTACAAATGTTTCAGGGATGCGGATGTTGAAGTGGCAAGGAACTCGGCAGCAGCAGATGCATCTGAATTCCGGAAATAAACTAAACCAGCTGAATTTTGTGATACTATAAGTGCATTCATCTTTTAGAGACAACAGAGCTGGATTGCACTCATTCTGATCCAGAAACTGAATTTTTGATGAAGTTATATTGCAAATTAGTTCCTAAAAATGCATATTAGCCTTCTCACCATGTTTGTCCATAATAGGTGAGATTTCCTGAAGATGCGTCTAAGGACAATGAAATTTCACATTGCTCTTGAGGTAATAATAACAAAGGAGATGCAAAATCATGACAAAAGAGTACACGGTTAATACTCGTACTCGTGCTCATATCTAAGCAAGAGTAATATTGATTACGAGAATATCTTGCTCAACCGGGTATAAGTATAGGTATATGCAGCGGGGTTGGGTGGGGTAAATATTGCCATTCCTAAATTTATTCGTACCCATCAACTAAACTACGGGGTCCTTAGATATTTTCTGCAAGGATGTTTGTAGATCGAGAAATTTTTGTGGACTCAGTATTTTGATCCCATGTAAATTCAGTTGGACTCGTCATTCATAAAAGGTGTAAATCCATTCAATACAATACAATACGACCCAAGTATGCTCAATACGAGGACAGCTTACAAAAAAAAACCCCTCCGAACAAATTTTAATTACCACCATATACTTGCAAATTTGTGTTTTCATCCGCATATACATCATTTTATACGAAGGGTTTGAACTGCCATATAGAATATTTACCCTTTTTTACAATTTCACCCTTCTTATTTTTTAATTTTTCATTGTGCTTTCTTTTTTCAATTTGGTTAGCATTTTTTTTAATTTCTAATTAGTTTTCTTTTTTTTTTAATTTCTAGTTAGTTTTCTTTTTCTTTTTACAATTCCACCTTCTTATTTTTTAATTTTTCATTTTGTGCTTTCTTTTTTCAATTTGGTTAGCATTTTTTTTAATTTCTAGTTAGTTTTCTTTTTTTTTTCCAAGTTTTTTATTTAAAGTTTTATTTGAATTTTTAATCTTACATAAACCTTTTAAAAACTTATAAAACTTTTCAAAAAAAAAAAAAAAATCATAAATGAACCTATTAAAAACCTTAAAAAAAATTTTAAAACTAAAAACAACCTTAAATAAAAAATATAAACCTTAAACAATCTTTCTAAAAACTTTTAGAAAACTAAAAAGAAAAAACAAAGGATTAAATCTAAAAGAGAATAAAGTGACAAACAGTGCAAAAAATTGTGTAAATATGAAAAGTATGAAAATAAGAGATTGTAATCTCTCTCTCTCCTTCTTTCATTGGTCGTTCTTTCTCTCTCCTCTTCTCTTCTCTTCTCTCTAGGGTTGGGTATTTTGGTCTAACTCGTAGACCGCCCCGAATTGAACCCTATAAATATTAGGGTCTGAATTTGAGTTTTTTTTTTATATATATATATATATGGCCCATGGGCTGAGGCTATTCGGTCTGTCTTTTTTAAATTGGTGGACTTGGGTTAGGATGTCAGTCCGGTTGATTGAGTTGAAAATATACTCCCAATCCAGCACGGTCTGGTGCCAGACATACTTCTCTCTCTCTCCCCCTTCTTCTTCGTTATCCCTACCTCCTTCCTTCACCGAATCATCTCTCTTTATAGCGACCACCACCTCTGTCGCGCTCATTTTCTCCTATAACCAAAGAGAAATTTCAATATGAAACAAAAGAGAATAAATGAAGCAATTGAAAGAGAGAGCTCCACTTCCGACTTCTGACGTGACTCGACGCTAGAGAGAGAGCATAGAGAGAACACAATTTGGAGCAAAATCTTTGTTCTCTTTGTTGCTAATGCGATTCGGAGTGGAGAAGCAAAGCTTAAATCTCTAACGGTGGACTCATATCCCGTATTAAAATCGTTGAGAGGCAGTGGTAGTGAGGTGGCGATAGGAAGAAATAGAGATAGAAAGAGAGAAATAGAAAGACAGAGAGAGAGAGCAAGGGACAAGAGAGAGACGAGAGAAATAATGAATTAGGCTATTATGAAAAAAAGTCTATAGAGGTTTCATGAAAAAGCGTATAAAAAGTTAATGTTGCCTTACGGAATTAAAAAAAAAATGATTGTTCTCTGTGCCACACAAATAAAAAGGCAATATTGTATACCTTGTAATTAACCCTTAATACAATGAGGAGTAAATTCATCCACAAAATAAAATCAAAATTAATTATTAAAAAGATAATTATAATTTAATGAGATAATTAGAAAAATAATTATCTTAAAGATAATTCTTGATATTATCTTTTAAATGAGACCAGCCCATGTCTACATTCTCCACGTCCAAAATTTATAAATAGGACGTCACCCCTTAAAGTAGCAAACTTCTACAGGAGTGAAGATTCAAGCCTTTAAGAACCAAGAAGAGCCATCGAGATCAAGCCATTGAGATATCGTCGTTCTTCCACACCAAAGATCAAGAAGAGCCGTCAAGATCAAGCCATCGTGCCCTCACTTTTCTTCTATCCAATCACACTAGAGATCACAAACAAGCTACTAAAGCCATCGTTCCTACACCAACATAGAAGCCCCATTCAGATCAGGCCTTCCTCTACCAACATAATCAAGAAACTCCGTTCAAATTGTTAGAAAAAGTGGTCTACTCACGGCGGGTGAATCAAACCCGGTCGATTAAGGTATGAACCGAGACTAATTGACAAGTCTAATTGAGTTGGGCTTATAAGGCCTATTAGGCTGAAAAGCACATGAAGGGCATTATAAATAGATGGGAGGAGGAAGTAAAAAAAGGAGAGAGAGGGAAGAAAAAGAGAAGGAAAAGAAGAAGAGAGAAAAGAAAAAAAAAGGAGAGAAAGAGAGAAAGGAAAAAACATTTATTCCTCTCCCTCTAGGATCGTCTTCTTCTTCCTTCCTCCATGGCATCCATACTTCTCCTTCCACTCACTCTTCATATGTTGAAGATCTCGATCCACGTAACATCTAGACTGTGAAGGAGCTGAGCACTCCCATCGGCAATACGACCGTGGTTTACTCTCGAGACCAACATCAGATCTGGTCCTGTTCAACTACTGGTTGTTGTTGTCTTCCACTGGAATCGACGTTAGCAAGTCGAACCTGTTAGTTATATTATTTATTAGTTAAACCAACATGCGATTCCTTCATTGGTGTCAGAATCAACACATTTTTGTTGAATTTGTTTTAGAAATATTGATGGTCTCTGTCTAGTATTCCTGTTGTGTTTTCTTTGCATTCAACTTTTTGTCTCCAATGTGATTTTTGGTCCGTTTATAGCTAAAAACTTAAAGTTGGAATTTTGAAATTCCAACAAAAAGATTTGAGATCAGCGACCTTGAAAACATAATCTGTCTAAATTTTGTCGTGAAATTCCATCGGGAAGGTTGTCAAAATGAAAAAAATTCGATCGAAAAATACTAGGTGAGAAGATTCTAGATGAATTTTTTCATCTGATCCAATAAGGTGACATGGTGCAATTTTATTGGTTGCATATGGACCACTCAGGAAGAGACACTTGGCGAAGACAATAATTTTGGTCAAATTTGACTAAAACGCATGGATCAATGATAGCCCGACAAGCGTCAACACGCGGTGACACGTGTCCTAAGGTGACGGTGGCACGTGGCAGCGAAAGAGGAGATTGGTGCGTGTGGTGCGTGAAGGCACGTGGTCAGGCCACGTGGCAGGCAAGTGACACGTATCTCAACCGCCATTCATTGTCAAATTTTGGAAAAAATTATTTTTTGAAATTTTTGATATATTTTTCACAATTTTTTGAGTTTCAAAACATTTTTTCCCAATTTGTTTGGTGTATAAAAATTGTTTAAAAATTGTAAAAAATGAAATTTCTGTCAAGAATTATTTTAGAAATTATTTTTTCAAAATAATTGATTTGAAAATGTGCAAATATGATTCTCATTTAGATAATTAGGATGTGATTCCAATTATTTGGTTAATACTAAGTATGTATATACCAATTTTTTATTTGTACTTTGTTACAAATAAACGAATGGAGTAAAACTATATTGCTTTAAACAATGTGCGAATTAAGAAAAAATTTGCACGACTCTCAAAATGAGCTTTTTGGGAAGGTGGTGGTCGTAATAAAGGAAAATAATTATGCATTAAGCGTGCAATGGTGAAGATGGTATATGATTCCCATCACCGATATTGTTAAGGTAATTAGTCCATACTAGAATTTAACGGAAACATAATCTCCTAAGTGTCGTAGAAAGATACTGAGAGATTTTAGAAAACAAAAGAAATTGGTATGTCAAATATTGCTCCATGATCGCGAAAAAGGATCGTGAGAAGTGAGAGATCAGCTTTAAGGTCGTATGATTTGTATAATTCTCGAAAAGTTGGTATGATAGCTTATATATTCTATTCTAACATATTCGAAAAGTCCATTGTGTTTCTAATTGGGAGACAAAGGTGCAGGATAAAATATTATATTCATGTAGTATTATTTGGGGATATTCTATAAGTATTATTTGTGGGTTAATGCTGTCCAATGTTGATGTGTACATTAACATTGAGATAGATTATTTGGATTATATATTGGTCCAATAAATGATGTTGATTCAATTTATTGTTTTGTCTTATTATTGTGTTGCTTGGCCTTAATTTAATATGCAATATTTTGTGTGTTGTATATATTGTCTAATTATTGAGTTTGTCTTAATAATTGAGATGACCAACATGGATTCTCCCAAGTCAAGTAGACTTTAAAAGTGAATTCAAACAATCAGTATTTACTGTCTATGAAATTAAAATAATATAGTTGATCATTAAGACTGAGATGGTAAATGTATGTCTAGTATACTTTCCGATTCGAAGCTTAATAAGAGGCTATACTAGCTTAGTTTTGGTTAGATATTAAATGTTGAACCAGTTTTGGTTAACATATAAACTTCTAAATTTTGATGATTTAACAAAACAATTAAAATATTTAAGCTATGCACGTACTACAACCCTCTAAGCATGTTGAAGGATGAGCTAAACGCATTAAACTATGATCTATGCACATTGATGATGTTATAGGCATTTTGAGATCTCCATAATTAACATTATGCATGTAGAAGAACATACAATGAAAGTGGAATGGGTGCTATTCGTGTAGAAGGTAGTGCAATGTGCGTAGACGTGTTGTATCAGTAGACAAAATTGTCCAAACTGATGATGTGCGCTTAGAACAAAGACTAATGCACGTAGTAAAGAAGAAAAATCTACTGGTTTGAAGGCTGCATTATACTACGCACGTTGAGGATTGCTCTATGCACGTAGACGGGATCATAATGCAAACTAAAAAGAGCTCACGCGACAAGCCTAGTCACGTTTTACACCAGTAATGTGCGTGTAGAAGAGTAAAGGTGACATCTTTGAGGAGATTATGCTACGCACACAATAATTGATATATGCATGTAGACAAAGGTGACACCGTGTCTAAGATGAAGCCAAATTCTATTATAGTGCGCCAGAATTTCAAATGGGAATATTCTCTAAAAAGTATTCAAATGATGTCAGGAGAACTCAGATTTGCGCGCATAGTAAAACATACTAAGAACGTAGATGAGGATGAGCTAGATTGCCTACCAAATTCAAAACGCTCCTCGAAATGTTAAATTTGAATATTCTCTGACACAGTCACGTGAAAAATCAAAGGTGTGATCTTGAAATAACATCAACACACGTATTACACTGTGCAATGTACGCAGAACAGAAGTTCTACATACACAGAATAAGGATCGATGCGCTTATTTGATACCTGGTGTCAAGTAGTGGCTACTAAAACATATATAATGCATGCAAAAGGATAACATTGCATGTAGAACTCTGATGAACTCATGGACAAGCACGTAGTACTGATGGTATTCACGTAGCATGGGCTAACATCAGTAATTTCAACATTTTGCAGTTTTGTCACTAAAGCTACATTGGGATTTACAATGGATACTTTTGAGAGAACCCCTACAAATAGACGTACCCAATCCAGAGGTAAAGAGAGAACATTTTTAAGAGAGTGCCCAAGTTTTGTCATTTTGATTCTTGATTTTCTCTCTCTTTTGTGTTCTTAAGTTCTTGCATTCCAACTGAGCTATTGATTTTCTATTTGACTACTAAGTTGGTGTGAGAATATTGTTTAAATCTGGGAATCCACTTGTGATCAAGCTTTGGTGTTAAAGCTTGAGGGTAGTATAGGTTTGTTTGTTGAGCCTTTGAAAAATAAGAAATGGTTGCTAGTGAGCCTATGAAAATTAGTGTTGGTTTTCTTGTTTTGGCCTGAAAACAAGTGTGTAAAGGCTATTTCTCAACCTGAAAAATAAGTGGTGTAATAGTTTTCTTCCACCCTCAAGTGAAGAAGTGATTAGTGGATTGAAAACTCTCAAGTGAGCTAGAGGAGTGGACGTAGGTCAAGGAGGACTGAAACACTATAAATTTGGACTTTGATTTTCTATCTCTTACTCTTTTCATTTCAATTTTGTGTGGTTGTTTTTTGGATTGAGCTATTGTTTTGTCTTGTAAAAATACTCAAAAAGATTTCAAACAGGTTTTAAATTTTAGCAAGGAATCCAATCCACCCACTCTCTTAGATTTTCTTATTGGGATTACATTTGGTATTAGAGCTTTGTGCTCAATATTTAAAATTTAAACACCTTGAGTCTAAAAATCCAAACATGGCATCCTTAGGAGATATGTCTAGATATGAGGGATTATCCATTAACTAAGCTCCCTTTTTTCGATGGTTGTGAATATGTATATTAGAAGACCAGAATGATGATATTTCTCAAGTTTGAAGCTGAGGAAGTTTGGGATGCAGTGGAGATTGGTCTATATGTTCCAAAGAAGATAGTAAATGGAGTTGAATCACTTAAACCAAAGGTAGAATGGAATGATTATGACAAGAAGATGGTGTGTTACAACAACAAAGCAATGCATATCTTATTTTATGCTTTAAGAAAAACTTAGTTTAATAAGGTCCAGTAATGCTTAACAACGCATGAGATTTGGAGGACTTTGGAGATTACATATGAAGGCACTTCACAAGTTGAAGAGAACAAAATGTCACTCCCTGTTCACAAATATGAACTATTTAAGATGAAAGAGGGAGAGGCATTCAAGAGATGTTTGACAGATTTAATGACATCTTAAATGGCCTGAAAGCACTCGAAAAAACCTATTCCAATTTTGAACTTGTAAGGGGAGATATTAAGAGCCTTGTCAAAGTCTTAGGCTTTAAAGAAAGATTATAGCCTTGTCTTAGGCTATAATCCATTCGCCTCTAGCAAATTTTTTAAAATATTCTTTGTATAACAAGGTACCGAGATTAAAAATGTTGCAACTCTTATGGTGGATATAGACATGTTGCATATACTTTCCATTTTAGATTTTCTAGGAATGTTGGGACTAAGAGGATTTGGGTTCCAAAAGGAAAAATCCTACACAATCTAGTTAAAACTGGCCTATAAGGACCCAAAAAGATTTGGGTACCAATTTCAAAAACTTGATGTTTCTTAGTAGATGTGCATGAGAGCTAAGGTGAAGAAAAACATTTGGTATCTTGACAATGGATGCTCTCATCGCATGACTGGTGATCAAGCAATGTTCACTCAAATTTTTCCTAGAAATGGTGGTCATGTAACCTTTGGTGATAATGCAAGAGGTAAAATTATTGGAGAAGGTAAGGTTGGTAATGCCCTCAACCCAACCATTGATAATGTATTGCTTGTTGATGGGTTAAAGAACAACTTGTTTAGCATTAGTCACTTTGTGATAAGGATTGCAAAGTTGTGTTTGAACCTGCTAAATACAGTGTTTTTTTTGCAAATGGTGATGTTTTGTTTTCTAGTTTTAAACAAAACAATATTTATGTTGTTGACTTGTTAAATTACAACTCCTTTAATGAAAAGTGCTTTGTTGCTATGAACAATGATACTTGGCTATGGCATAGAAGGCTAGGACATGCTAGCATGCATACAATTTCAAAACTTTTTAAAAAGGAATTGGCTAAAGGTTTGCAAAAAATCATATTTGAAAAAGATTCGGTGTGTGATGCATGTGCTAAAGGAAAGCATACAAAAT
>CAODLS010286807.1:0-20393 GCA_948243855.1 Flueggea neowawraea | reverse complement strand
ATTATGATTACCCAAATTGAAATGAATGCCAATTACGAATCAACATAACCTAATTACAACCTTATACAACCCGTCGCCTCTCGATATCAGAATTAGCATAAGGCATGGAACCGATCACCCTTATTTATGCTAAAACATTTCTTTGATCTATTAGTGATCCTGACTGTGTCAAACAAATGATAACACTTATTACGTTGCCTGGGTTTGGCCACACACTACTTAGTTTCACTAATCAAGTAGCCGGTGATATCTTCTATCCTTTCGAGAGTGCCAATCCCTTCACTTCACTCATGTTTCTTAGCATGACTCATGGCATACCCAATCATACCTATACTTGTTACTCATTACAAACAACGTTAGACGTATGTCAAAGTATACGAAAAATCACCCAAGAATCCGCAGTAAGTTTAGGTCAATAGATTCAAGTATAAGCATTGTATCTGAAATACTTATGACCTTTCAACCATGTAGTATTCTCATAAGCGGATCGATCCAAAACACTATTCTCTAACATGTTCTATGTTCTTTGATTGACATCTCATATCCTATGACCAAAAAAACATGATCATCTCACAGAGTACATACTAGTCTTGGTTTATTGTCATTCCCATGATAATAATCGACTAGGGATATTTAGAATAGTATTCTTTTATGCTTAAAAGTTTTACTATCCAAATCTCATATTTGATAACTTAAGCAGAATCACTATTCATGGATGTTTGATTGAATTAAACATGCACAGGAATAATAATGAGATAAAATAATGCCTCATATAATATAATCTAGATACAATGCATTTGGGACTAGGGCTTATACTAATAGTAAGCCTTCAGGCTGTTCCAAACATATAAAACTCAAACTCTAAGGCAATCCCAACTTAGGATCATCTACACCAACATCGTCGAGACCAATCAAACATCTAAACTCAGCAGAGTAGTGTAGGAAATAACTCCGGACATCTCGATCCACAAAAGATCAACAGAATGCTACAGGACTCCTATCGAAATAGACGGGGTATTACAAAACCAACACTCTTCAATATTGCATATTTTGTGTTTGCTCCCTTGAATTTTCAAATATTTTCAAATGTCATACCAAGAGTGAATATTGGCATTGGTGTGTGTGGATCATAAACAACCATAACGCTCATTTTGCTCAACGTAACACCACACTTTTCTAGCTTTTGAAACAATAATGTTCCATATTTCATCACTATTATATTCAGCCTTTTCAGGATTTTCACCTTCCTCCTCCTCTTGAGCTCCTCCTCCAACATAATCAGTCTTGAAAAATAACTCAGGCAACACTTCTTCTGGCACTTTATCTTTACATTTCTCTCCAAGACCATGCTTTTGAATTGTTTTTATTGACCTTGGCTTTAGCCTACAATAGTTTCGTATAATCATCACTTGAGCTAACTTGTTCATAATTCTCTTCAGTGACTTCCACATTGCACAACTTAGTTGCCACATTTGAAGTTCCCCGACTAGGAATTTTTGGATACAATTTGATCCTTTGTGGCACATACACATTTAAAAAGTCTTCATTCTTAAGCTTTTCACTAATCAACACCAGCACTTTGATCATTCATATTATTGAAAAGTCACCAATCAAGTCAGCATACACCCACAAACTAGTCACAACTACATAACCCCAATCCTTGACATATGAAAAAATATTCACATAACTCATATGGTCAACATCTAAATTTTCCTCCACCAGTCTTACCTTACCTCCAACATATTGTCTCCATATTCCAGTGTTCACAAATGAGCCAGCATGATGGACCCTCAACGTTAGCACCTTTTCAACCATGAACAAATTCTTCTAAATCCTAGCATGTGCATACTGTAATCTCAAATGGTCCCAGTGTACAATGGCAATCCAAGAAGAGGTGAATTGGATTTCTAACAAGTTAAAAACCTTGTTGAAAATCTTTTGCAAACTAAAATAAATAACAAAGTTCTTTTAAATCGAAATCAAAGTTAAATGCGGAAGCAACTTAAAATGAAAGATTCAATCCACACACAACAATATAAATCAAATACAAATGCAAAGCAAATAAGAGAGAGTAAGGGAAGAGAGCACAAATCCGATTTATAGTGATTCGATTCTCATTGACCTACGTCCACTCCTCTAGATCCCTTAGAGAATTTCAATCCACTATCTCCTCTCTTTTGGGTAGAGGGAAACCGTTTACACCACTTGTTTTTTGTGGGATCAACAAGCAAGCCGTTACTCCTTATTTTTGTCTGCTCAACAAGAAAATAGAATCCCTATTTTTTGCAGGCTCAACTAGAAAATCAAAACCACTTTTATTTTTCTAAGGCACAAAAAGAGAACCTATCTACCCCAAGCAAACAACCTTTCTTGTTACAAAGTCAACCCAAAGTTATAACATATTTGAAGCTCATACAAACCCAAAAATGTGATAGCAAGTAAATAGTCCAAATGGGTAAGAAAGGTAGAGAAGAGAGATAAAAATGATTAGCAATTCTTAGCAAGGGTATCTCTTACTTCTCTTATGTTCTAGGACATCTATTTATAGCTACTTGTGAGAATATAACCGTTAGGGCCTCAAAGTAGCCGTTGTGAAACAAATAGAAATTTTTCCAATAATGACATCACAGCATACTACGTGTGTAGTACATTGATTCAACTGAGTTATGTGCATTTTGATCTTCCTTCTGCACGCATTGCTTAGAACCTAGTATTCACTGCCTTGGATAAATTAGCATCTACGTGCCTTGTACCCGTTCTACGTGCATAGGTAGATGATCTACGTGCTTTGTACCATTTACTGCGTGCCTTGATCTGACTTCTAAAAGATGCATTTTCACCCATACATCTTGCTATATGTGTTGCTCCCTCTTCTACGTGCACAGTCGTATATTCAAGATTAGACCGTTGGTTCTTCACGTGACTTGTGTCAGAGAATATTTGAAATTCAAATCCTAATGAGTGTCTTGGCTTTGTCCTCATCTGATGATCATGTACGTGTGTTGTACACTTTACTACATGCGTATGACGCCTTTTCAAAGTTTGCACCTTTACTCTTCTAGACACTTGCTCGAGTGCGTGCATAGCACTTCTTTTTATGTGCGTAACGTAGCACCTGACACTCACTGTTTTCTAGAATGAACAATCTACGATCACTAAGTCCTTGGCACGTGCGTAGCACTCAGTCTTCATATGATCAACGTGCTTAGATTTCTCTTTTAAGTACTTTGTAGCCAAATATCATCAGGTCTACAACTTTGCACCTCTTCATGAATGTTTTGCATTCATCATCATCAAAACCGAACTCAACACACACAAATAACAAATCAGTCATTTAAAACAAACAAAGCGACCACACCATTTTAATATGACACAATAACAAATGGACCACACACTCATGTTCAACAAACAAAAAAACAATTGATCAATGGATCATAGTCAACAGAAAATGCATATGCCAAGCACTTTACCACTATTCAACAAAAGAACCCCACAAGAATCGAATAAACTGATGACCCACAACAAAACAAAACAAAATTCATGCAAAGGGTTGAAAATAGAAACCCTTACCTCTATATTTTTTTCGTAATTGAAACCTAAGGTTTCAATAAGGTCCCAATTGATAGACAATAATGCCAAAGTTGATCATTACGTACACACCAATAACAAATTCATGACGAATTTGTTTGTTTCAAATGGTGATTGTGCTTGCTTTGTTTCTGTTTGATTTTGACAAAAAGGTGACTAGGTGGGATATGTTATGAGTGACGACTTAGTTAAGTGGGAAATAGATTTTGGGGGGAAGGGTTTATTGTTTAGGGTTGGTTTTAGGAGGAATTTGTTTTCAACGTGGACGACAGCGTGGAGGTTTTAAGCCATATGTAATGACGTGTAGTAAAAGTTATAAACCCACTCTCCTTTTACTAGCGTGTGTGAATAACTCAAACAATGGCATGAATGTTTGGGCTTTCACACATATTTTCATGTGATAATTATATCATACACCACAAAAAATTTTGCAAAATTTGCTCCATTGGACTGTGTATGTTTATTACAAATATACTTTATAATATTTCGTCTATACAGTTATAATTTTCAGATTCACAGATATAAATTTTTAATTCACGGATTCTTGTTTATATATGTTTATATTTGAATTTAAAGAACTACAAATATACAGATTTGTTTATATGTTATTTATATTTGTTTATATATTATTTTGATATTTATATTTGTTTATATATTATTTATAAATAAGACTTAATTAGTATATAAACATGAAACAAAGTATAAAAAAATATAAACAACATATAAACAAATCTGTGTGTTTATAATTTTTATTTATTGGACCGTGCGCTTGAAATTTCAGATAATATGTGTTGAAATTTTGAAACTAGGCATAGTGATTCAGTAAATTCTTATTTAAGAGTTGAGAATATGTAAATCCCCTATTTTCATAGGATCAATGGTGATTGGTGAATAGGTGATTAAAAAGTTGAGGGGCCTACAGAATTATTTTCAAAAGTTCGAGGACTTATTCATGGGTTAGGCCTTTTTTTTTCCAGTCATTCCCATGAGCATGACATGTCAGCATCTTTAATCCCAACCTATCAAAAAAAAATCTTTTAACCCCACAGGCGCTGCTAATTCTGGAGTATGAAAAGTTTCCATTTCAGTTCCTCTTTCACTGCCAGTCATTGGTGACCAATAACTGTCTTCTTTTCTACTTTGCTAAAATACTTCTTTTTTTTTAAGTTATCGAGTATTCTCACTCCAAGAACAGATCTTTCAACTTTAATCAAGTTGCTGAACACATATATGAACACATATTCAACCAACAGAAAGACAGATGATGAGACCAAATTGGCAACTGAAGAAATGCTGCAACCATGAGCAAGTTGTTTTCTTGGTCACTGTGTCTGTTTGCACTGTTGTTATTCTTGCGGTATATTTACTTTCATGGAAGCTTCATTTTGGTAATTTTGCTTCACATCCAATGAATTTAAAGTCATTGTTACTATAGCTAGCTATGTTAAACAAAAGGGTTTTACTTGCAATCGATTTGCATCCCATTTTTGTTGGCTGTCTTTTATTTTTTTTTCTTGACATATTTGATGCCTTTTTTAAAAAAATATGCAAATTGGTATTTGTTAATGCATATAGATTGAGGTATGCAAGGACTTAATTGATGGAATGAATTTGAAAATGTTGATTTTTCTGCAACAAGTTGGATTATTTCCATGAGTTTCAAACACCAGCACTTGTCTATAAACTTCGGTTGCGTAATAGCTTGATACTAATTTGTTCCAAGTAAATGTGGCCCAAAAATGCAGTTAAGTTATGGATAATGCTAGTAATGCAACACAACTATCTATCTTTACTTGAATTTTGTAGTTATGGGGAACAGTACTACTGACACCTTTCAAGCTCATCACAGTGTTCCTTCATGAAGCAAGCCATGCTATTGCTTGCAAATTAACATGTGGCCATGTAAGAAATCATTGCTTATTCAATGTTTCTGCTGTGAAATATGTGGTGATTATTTTGATTTATGTTCAGTGTGTCTTGTGGTTACCCTTGAAATTTCTGTTTCGGTGCTTATTACATTCTATTTGGTTAAGTAGCAAAGAATGGCTGGTTATCTCAGTTTAGAGCAAGAAATTGATCCCTGGAATTTGAGAAAATGGCATATTAGAGAAACCAGATATTTATGTAAAGAATAATTTATAATTGTTTTGGCGACGAGCTAGAGCGGGGATACACTATGGAGAGCATAGCGCAGATGTTATTTATGTTACAAATTTACTTGCCTAAACTTCTCATAACTTCTGTGCAACAGAACTTCTGATGAATTCTGATATTTATTCTGGTTAGAAACTCTTTTAATTCTTAACCTTTATGTTATTAGGAAAGTTATAAGCCTGTGAACAACTAGTTCCATATTGAAGATGCTCGAACTTAAAGTTACAAGATCAGTTGCTTAATGATTTCTGCTCTAATATTGCTTAATGATCAGTTGCTTAATATTGTTAATTAGGTCTCATCAGTTCCATATTACTAGTAAAATCTGAGAGAAAGCTGTAGACACATAGTGACATCAGACATATTGACACTTGTTTATTGATAAATATTGGTGTTCAGTGGATTTTACTGATGCCTTTTTGTGCTTCCAATTGTATTGATATGAATGTGGTTTCATTTGTAATGGTGTATCTAGTCAAACATGTGTCACTCTGGAAGAATATCAACATGAGGCAAAGACGACTTCATACTCCCTCTTACACCAAGGTCAAAGCCATTGATATATGCTGACAAATAATACTAATACGTGAAGCGATTATTTGATTTCCATGTCTGCAGTAATCTGAGCAATATGAATTCCGATCGACATTTGTTCACAGGTGGAGGGGATTCAAGTTCATGCAGATGAAGGCGGAACTACTCAAACTCGTGGTGGCATATACTGGTTAATCTTACCAGCAGCATGTAATCTCTCTTCCACTATCAATTGATTTTTTATATTTTTCTGTGATTGCATGCACAACTTCTACCTGGTATAAACTAATTTTTATTCAAGATTACAACGTCCATCCTCGTAGATCGTCAGTAGTAATCGTAGTATAGCATTCCGATCTTAATATGTGAGTAACTGTTTCTTGTTCATTTTTGCTTTTGCAAAATAGATCTCGGTTCATCTTTCTGGGGAATGGTCTTGATACTTGCTTCGACAAAACTTCTTACTGTGAGAATTGCGGCAGGATGTTTCATTGCTGCATTTCTCACTTTTGGTTGCTAAAAATGTAAGTGGTTTGAAACACCAGGAATATCTTCATCTTGTTGTCATTGTTAATGTGCATTTGTTGATCCTTGTGTATACTTTTTCTTGCGTGGGATTTTGTTTTTGGCAATTGAGTTCCCCAATTCATACATCGTAAATTTCAAAACTAAATTGAAAACAAAAATTTCAATATCATGCATCTTTAAGGTTTCATCAGTCAGATGATATTGTTTTTTGTTTGCTTGCATATGTTTATTCCGTTTCTATTGTTTGCACAGTGGACTCTACGTGGACTTTGTATTGGTACGTACTTAACTGGGATAAACATTGCTCTTCGCGATATGTAAAGTCTACCATGTAATTTTTTTAGTTTGATGTATTTTCGTATGATCAGGGTTCATCGTTTTTCTTGGAGTTATTTGGGTCCTGCAAGAAACAACAAAAGTCCGTATACTTCGTTATATCATTTTGTACATTGGTAAATTCAACTCGCTATTATTTTTTCCTGAACTTTACTATGTATTCATGTATGTTAGGAAAAAAGGACTTGTGACAATGTTGTTCCTCATCATTGCAGGTGTAATGAACAGTTTGTTTTCCGTTTATGGTACGGTAAAAAAACCAATCAAGTTTATCAATTCATCTGTAGATCAATTCATCCATAATCTCTGACATGTTTATGGTGATGCAGATATATATGATGATCTGATATCGCGCAGAGTTCACTCTAGCGATGCTGAGAAATTTGCCGAAGTTTGCCCTTGCGCATGTACCGGCATGGGGTGGGGAGTCATTTGGTAAGCATAGCCTGAAGTTCCTTCTTTCCCTCATTTTCACAAACAAAAAAGCATTTTGATTTCATGAACTTAATTTGCAGGGGGGTAAATATCATTCTTGTTTCTTTGTGGAGCTATGTATCTTGGTCTTGTGATATTGTCTTCTGGTACATCCTACTTTATAAGTTTGGTTTCTATATTTTTTACCACAAATTCAATGTTCAATTACTTATTTTTCTTCTATTAGCGGATTGTGTGTTACCAGTACTAAATTTGTGTTTTTCTCCTCTAACCAGGATGAAGAATTCCAGTTCAGTTCAATACCTTGATTCCATATACTTGCATATCTGCGCACGAAACTGAGAAGATGCTTTGGCGACAGAGTTTTGTTGCAAATGAAAAAGCAGACGTTAATGGAATTTGCCGCAGTTATATATGGAGACTTGTTTAGATGAAACAGAACGCAAGAGATCAGCTCATTAAAAGAACCAGACTTTTCAACATACCCACTCTCTCTCTCTCTCTTATGTGACAACTCATCTTCTGTAAAAGACGGTCGAAATTCTTGTCAATATATTAACACAGGAAATAGTTAACCAGCTGAGATCCATATAAATTAAACCTTGTGCGACTCGTTTAGTTTCTATAGCTTGCATTTTGCATGTGTACAAGACAGATTTTGGAGCAATCCTTGGAACATGATATGAAGACCCAAGCCACTGAACAAGTGCTTCCGCTGATGAACCATTTATACAATGAAATTGGTGTCACTTGTTCAATTTTCAGTAGGTGAAAGTGCAAACTAATTTGGGACTCAAATCTGACTTTTCTCAATATAATAGAAGTGGGCAACCCTCAACTTGAATCTGCTTTCCCAATCCTGTTCCTATGAAAGTGAAACTTCTTGACTTCCATCCCATAACCATCGATGCCAGAAGAACTACATTGCCATCACTGAATCTGTTTCAAGAATAACCTTCTGAACTTTACCTCAACTGTACCAGATTCCCCATAGCTTAACAAATAAAAGAGAATAAAAGCTCACAGGCATTTAAGCACACTGCTAAAAGCCATTCTCTCCCCAAAGGGGCCAGCTGAAGTTTGCACAAGTCATTATTATAGCACTGATCCTTGGAAGAGTGAGTGACGCAGAAATCTGCAGAAAGAACCAATCTCCAGTGCAGACTCCCATTGCATGATGAAAATCTCTAAGAACATTAGGCACTGTTTCATTACAATTCCTCTCCAATCAGTAATCAGTATACTCGTCACACTACTTTCACTAAAAACAAGCCCGCCGGGGAGTTTTATGTTCAGAATGACGCAATTGCCCATGCCAGTAGCTGATAATCTAGACACTATAAATAAACAATAACCAAAATGGACGAGCCAAACGATGAATGACAACACTAAAATTCAGCACTAAAATTACCAAATTTCATTGAAATATAGAAGGGAGAAAAAAGAAATGGACTCCAACACATGGTTTTCCTAGTCTCCAAATTAACTCATAAATGTCAAAATTTAAATAGCCATTGAAAGCATTCTTTTAAGCAAACACATGAAAAACGAAACAGTGCTAACTTTCTATGCCTCCGATACTGGAAACTCGAACACAACATCCTTGCCAGTAAGCTTCCTGTAAACTGCAGAATACGTTTCCAACTTGTACTCTGTGTTGTTTCGTTCCTTTGGATCCAAGAAAACCTGACAAAAAAAAATTGGGATATAAGATTAAACATTACTGATCTTTTAAAATCCATCTACTGAATGATAGGTGTCAATTATCCAAATATACTATTATTCATTCTAAAATGGAGTAAGCTATGCATCACATAGTTGAGAATTCATGCATTTCAAGACATTTTTTAAGGCGAAAATATTTAGGTTACCTTCATTATCTTGGATCCATCAACTCTATATCTGACCCGCTTCCCAACAATCTCAGCAGGCAACACAAGATCCTCTAACATTTGCTCATGCACAGAAGTAAGTGTACGGCTGCGAGGACGTTGAACAGCTGAACCTTTCTTTGGAGGTCTCACCATCCTACGGGTGGCCATTAGGATTACATCCTGAAAAGCAGTTCAAAAACAGATTAGAAACATATATAAGAAATATAACTTGTTAAATAACACAACTTAGGATGCTGATATTTCATTATATGGAACTTCTAAATTTCTGAAGTTTGAACACACAACGGTCATTTCCTCAGACTAAAACACAATCATTCACCAAAAGAAATTGATTCAGCAGATAATAAGTTACAACATGGCAAGTCATGATAAAAAATGAAACATGACAGCAGCTGATTAACTGCACCAAAAGAACATTGAACAAGATTCCACCATGCTCTTTTCAATTGTATACAAGGCCAAACTACAAGAAAAATATCATTAAGACATAAACCAAAGATAAAATTACTAGCCAAAAATAGAAGTGCAGCAAGCTGAGTGCTGTCAAATCCATAGTCATAGGTATTATACAAGGCCAAACTACAAGAAACATATCATTAAGACATAAACCAAAGATAAAATTACTAGCCAAAAATAGAAGGGCAGCAAGCTGCGTGCTGTCAAATCCATAGGCATAGGTATTAAACCCCCAATATCATATCTAATGAAAGAAAATGCATGAAAAACATATTCTCACTCTTAGTTCCACTGCCAATGGTATCTCAACATCTAAAAAACTAAACCTTTTGAATCCCTGTTTACTACATTTTTAAGACGCTGACAAACTTAATTAAAATTATTACATTTTGATAGTTGTTGTCCATGGGATTTGAACTCAGAACCTGACCCACAAGTCATTGCTTGCTTACCAGCTGTGCTACCCCTCATGGGTAACTTAATTAAAGTTATTACATATGTCACAGCTCATGCAAATCATCAATTTTGAGTTTCCCCAAGGTAGTCATCAAACACTCAGTTTCAGTACGGAATCATATTAAAAATACTCACAAAAGCACGAAGAATCTTAAATTACCTTCCCACTGAACTTCTTCTCAAGCTCTCTCACGAGCCTAACGTGAATCTTCCTGTAGGCTTTTCTCAATCTGTAAGGAACAAAAATGACAACAGCTTTGCGACTTCCTTGAACATCAACTTGGCTGTAAGCAGAGGAAAACCATAAAAATACAGTACATGAGGGAAACAAAAGACAGTTAAATATTGCACACATCCAAAAACCCATTCCATTCTTACAGTGCCGAGTTAATGAAGAGATCCTTCAAGTCACTCTTGAGATCCTGGTTGGTATTTTCCAAGTCAAAGAGTGCCTACAAGACACAAACACAACAAAAAAATTAAAACCAATAGAAATGAATTCATAAGAAACTTCAAGAAATCAACAGACAACTACAGCAAAAGGAAATCATTCGAAACCTGAGCAACCAACTCCTCGAACTCAGTCGGTTCCGCATCCTTATCTTTGCGGATCTTCTGTTTTGTCGTATACATCTTCACAGATCTAAACATTACACAAACCAAAGCAAGAACATTACTTTCACACTATGCAACCATTGAAGTACATAATTACAATGCACCAATTTGATTACAACACATTCAGACAAGTAAACAGACATGTGAAACACAAACGTAAATAAGCATATTTAGCCATAGTAAGTTAAAATTAGCTTCATTTCATAAAGAACCCACAAAGATAACGATGTTTAAGATCTAATGACATATTACGAAGCAAATCGTTCTACCAGCACCTGTGGTAGATGGGAAACAGAGAGCAGTACTTTCTTTTCGAGCTTCTGAAGAGTAGAGAAACCCTAGGTTTCAGTCAGCACCATTAAATAGTTGGAATGGATGGTTCCGATCTTTAGAGGTTTAACGTGGACGATCGTGATTAACGTAGAGGTTTTTTTTGGACAACTACGTAGTGACTCCACAATTATGACTTGATGTGTCCTTTGATACCCACATTTGGAAACCGTCTCATGTGGTCCCTATTTGAATTCGTTTGTTAGCTAGATTTAAGAGCTCATTTGGTTGATGTTGTTCTGATATGTGAACATTTTACCAAATATGCATACTTCAAATGTACTGATTTTACCAACATATACGTTTGACAAAGTTATTGTTTGTTTAGGTATATTTCGAATAGTATCTCAATCAAGTATTATATGAATTTGGTTGGTTAGTATGAATCAAATGTTTTCTTTTGTGAATGATCAATTCGTTGGGTTAGTTATATCAGCGGTATAAATTTGGGTTTGCATTGTGAAAATTTTTGCTAGTTTAGTTTGAGATTTTAATTAGTTAAATTTTGTAATTGAGTTAAGTTTCACTGAGGTAACTCTCATGGCTGGCTGAGGGTATGTTGTAGGCGAGAGATAGAATTAGGGATTTAAGGGGAGAGTATTGTGAGTCAGTGATGGAGACACACAGAGGGCGTCGAGGGTCCAGACTCCTATGTGGTTCCGTCCCTCTATATATAATACATGTATTATATATGTTAAAAACCATTTCAGTTTCTGACCTTATTTGCAATAGGTTCATTTACAATAGTATGTTTTAAAAATTTAATTAAGTTGAAGAGTATATTTGATGTGAAGCGAATGGATTAACGATGAAAATTATGAACAAAATCTCACCTTATTTTAAAAAAAAAAATCCTCCTTGAAATAAACATACTAAAAAGGCCTAATACATGAAATACCAAGTTTAATGTTGATGCGTCTATTGACAGTAGGCCTGGCAAGGTTTGAGTGGTAATTTGGAACTGCTTTGGCAGATTTGCTAGAGGTTTTGTGTTTCCTGTTAAAGGTCAGCGTGATCCGGAGGTTGTGGAGGCATTGGAGATTAGAGAAACGTTGAGTTGGATCAAAGTTAGAAATGGGTCGAGTATTGTGGTGGAATCGGACTGTTGTTTCAGCTATAAATTCCATCACTAGTTCAATCTCTACTGTTGGCATGATTGTTCAGGATTACAGAAACTTTGTTAACAACTCTTTCCAATGTGCAGGATGTATTTGTACGCAAGTTTGCGAACTTTGTAGCCGACTACTTGGTTAGATGGGCAAGTTCTTTCTCAGGTCTTCATATTTGGGATTTAAACTCCTCCCAATAGTATTCTTGCAAGTATGGCTCCTGATTTATAGTAATGAAATCCTTCATTTCGATGTCAGGAAAAAAATGTTACTCCTCACAATCATTAGAAGCAATACGCAAATAAGTAGAATAATGGAATGCTATGGAACCATCGTGTTTTATTATACTCTGCATATAAAATCAATATTAGATTCTTGATATTAATATCATTCATCCAACGTTGTCACGATATAGGTATCAAAAGAATACAGTGTCATCTTTGCTGAGAAGGGAAGGGTACGGGGAATTGATCCTTGACGAGCTGCCTTTGTGCTTTTCATACACACTCCGCCCTTGCTAACTTCCAGCTTACCAAAAAGACACACGTCGGAGCCTGTTCTTTGTTTTCTTCCGAGCTGCCTAACCACGATTTTAATGTGTTCAGCAAGACTTCAGACGCCGTCAATCTCTAAAGGTTTCTGGCAATGTCTTTTCTGTAAAATACTTGTTTCTAACAGTTTCCACCGAGCAAAATCTTACCTTCACCCACAAGATATTTTCAACAAAACTTGAGAAACGAATAAATAACTGAAACAAAGAGCGATACCCAGTGCAGTAGAGCAGAAAATGCAAGTAACTTTGGCATTATATAGCAGCAGCAAGAGTTCAGTAAAATAGGTACAGGCCTCGTAGCCAGTATAGTGCTCAGACTTTAAGCAATTCATAATAAGAAGTCAAGGGTAAACGCTGAACACCATTTTCTTAAAAAAAATCTTTGATTACTACTGAGTCACCACAGAAGAAAAAAAGAGCCTGAGTCCAAAATATCACAGAAAAAATATCATGAACTGAATTGTGCATCTATTTACGGAGGAATGAATAACCAAATAAAATCCAGGAGATAGAATCAAAGTAGTAATGCTAAATAATGAGAACATATAAATTTAGATCGCTTGAGCGCAAGAAGAGGCTCATCCCACCTGTGAGACTCTTCCCATGGTTAATGCATCTAGGAAAGCTAGCATAACTTTTCCAGACATAACTTCTATATGCCTCGACTTGGCCGAAATATAAATATTAGCTAAAGCAGGGTACAATATTTTGCGAACGAGACCTTTAGAAATAAATGCAACAGCTTAAGAAATCAAGATATCTTTATACAGCAGTATCACATACCAGAGAAGCATACGATTTTAGCAGAGGCTTTGTTAACTGCCAAATTGGATTAAATATTAAAGGAGCTTCCACAAAGAGGACTTGGCCCAAGCGCTTCGGATAGTAATAATAAAATACATCAAACTGCCAAAAAAAAATTATAGTTGTAAATCAGACAAATTTTCCATGTTTCAGAACACAGTATCATATTTCAATGGGTTCTAATACAATATTATTAAGAGATAAGAGATAAATCAGAACTACAAGCTAATCTGTAAAGTTACCAGAAAGGACAAGAACTTAAGATCAGCATTCTCGTTACTAAAGCCCCGGAGATCAATTATTCCTAATATTGCTTGTTTCCCTGGAGGAAGTTTGCTCAATGCCTTCTCAATTAGAAAGGCACACAATTTCTCATCCTCAATAGGATCATGCACCTGCAATCAGTCAGCTAGTGATTATCAGTAAAAATAAACTATGACAGCAGCAGATATATAACGGCATTTAGAGTAAACAATTTTTAAATTTAAAATAAAACAACAGTGTTTAATACTTGAAGCATGAGATTAATAGTCTGCCTATCAAATGCATGAACTGTAAAGGTCAACAATTTGATAGTGGCTATGTACAAGTCACTATTTCGCTTCAACTCAATTTTAACTTACAATAATATTTCAACCAGTCAGCTCTCAAATTATGAAAGTCATTGTCACATCCATGATGCAAGCATCAAAGAGTGCTAATCAAACTTAAAAATAATTGTTCTAACTTGCAAGAGAGTACTATGGCTCATTTCAAAAGATTGTGAAATGGTGCTCGCTTCAGTGAAAACACGGTTATTCTATTTGAAATTCATGCATCAGAGATAAATATGAATATGGAATCAATTCAAACATTGCAAATGAGATTTTAAAAAAATAAACCATGGCAATAATGTTACTTCGACATCAATGAAAAGCATGGAGTTTTTTTACTTGCCATGTTTGTATTGACTAAGGAGGTGAGTTATTTAGGTATAGCATGTAATAAAAATTTGTATAAATTAAATTCTTACTGAACAGAAGTTGTAGAAGATGAAAAAAGGTATCTTCAACTTGAGATCTTACCCCAGGAAAGTGCTTGGATGCCACAACTACAAGGACTGGTCTTTCATCAACATCGAGAAAATCATGCACATAAGCTTTCCCAGTTTCAGCAACATGTTTTATGGACTCTTCCGACAGTTCAGACACTCCAAATTCTTGACGCCATTTCTATTGAGTGTAGAAGGGAATTTTTTTTTTCCACGAAACAGAACCAATTGCAATTTATTCAACAAATGTTTTGGTTCAAACATTCTGATTTTTACTCCTGTCCTCATGCAATTTATTCAACAAAAACAACCTAAGTATAGTGCAAGTTCAGGATACAATAGCTTTGACCAATTTTGCAACAGCATCTTCAAAGGAAAATCTACGATCCTTTAAAAACCAAAGGATCATCTCTTCATCATCTCTTCCATATTTACCTACTGGAAGACTATGGTGTTCTGTTTCGAGCTTCTCCTTCACTTCTAACACTAGCTGCTTATGGAAAAGAACAGCATTAGTGGAAAAAAAAAGAAAAGATTAAACACTCACCAAAAAAATACATGGTATTTCCCAACCGAAAAGGATAAAGAGAGAGAAAAGATGCATCACACATCAATTTACAGAATTAAGAAAGGAAGACTACGCAGCAGAATACAAAGGTTCAAAATTTTTCTTTGTTCCTGTCACATTTCTCATCGACCAAACAGAAACCCACAAATGCATAACGTTTATACAGTATGTAGAGGAATTTTACGTTTCGTGATTGAATGGGATCCACAGCACGAGCCTGAACTGAAAATTTGCAACTACGAGAAAAGCTTCCGACCAAATTAACCGGAGAAAGTAAAGGACGGCATATATTATGACAAATACGAAGTGCCATTTCTTCAAAAGCTAACCAACTTATGCTTGAGATTATGTCCACTATGACTGGGTTTGTTTCCCTGAACGAATGAAGGAACCCAAAAGTGGAATTTTTTTTCTTAGAAATGCCAAAAGTTATAAACTTGAAGATTTCTCAAATTAATTCCATGAAAAAGCGCGCCTTTAACAGCTAATTGGCAGCCGCATTAAAATTAAGGCGCGCTTTTGACAACAGAAATCAAAAGATCACACGATGAAATGCAGCGGAGGAAGCATAAATTATGTTTCTTTTTAGTTACCTGAGAAGGACGAAAAGGGCAGAGATAGTGAAGACGGTGAGGAAGAGAGGATGGAGCAGTGAAGAAGCCCAGAACGAGTAGTGGAGTTAGTAAGAAGCATTCATCGATACATGGCTTCTCGTTCTTGAACCATTAGAGAGAGCCAGAAGCCTTCAGTAGCTGAAGGAACACCAGATGCTTGGGCGGGTCTATGCTGAAGATGACGCAGTAATGGATAATGAAGCTGCTACTCTTGGCCTTCCTTCCTTAGTTGCTACTGCTTCTCTACCACTCCCGGTGTCAACTGTTGCGTGTTTCTCTTCTATCTCCAAATAATAGTTATTGGGCCATTACTTTCCCACGCAAGACTCGAATGGAAATTTTGGGCCCAAGTAATTTATGCCCGTCTCAACGGAAAAATCACACATTTATTTTAATTAAAAAAACAAAAATTTAAAAAAAGAAGATGTCAAACAGATTTTCATAATTGGGAACACGGAGAAACCAAATTTTAAAAATGTCAAATCCATAAATTAGCAGAAAACGCGTGTAAATCAGCACCAAATCAAAATCAAATCAAACACTGTCATCTAAAAAAACTCCTGTAATTTCGAACAAAATCTGCGATATCAAATCTCTATCAGAATTACTTCCTAAAATTTCAAATTTGTTTCGATCCACAAGGAAATGGCGATATCAAATTGCGATCGTTGTACTTCCTAAAACTTCAAATACAATCATTCTACAACTTCAAATGCAGTAGATCTCATCTCATACTCTGTTTTGATCAACAACAAAACTTCAGCTGACATCAAATCGAAGAAGTGCCTGCAACTTTGAGAAGAAAACACAAGAAACAGGTTAAAACTCAAACTCAGCATCTATTAAACACATCGACATTGTTACATTGCTCATGCGATTACATAATCAAATGAAATCAGGTGCTCAAACATATACAATCGCATAAAAACAAATGAAATTAAATCAAACCTGATATTTCTAGTGGTAACAAGTCTTTTTAAGTCCTCAATAGATGTATGCTTGAGTCTCTACAGGTTTTTTGAAGGCCTTCACTAGAGGTCTACACTCAATGTTTTCAGATGCCTTCTAAATGTCTTTACTTAAGGTCTTTAGGAGTCTTTAGGGTTCTCTAGGAGTCTCCACTTGAGGTTTCCAAAGGTCTTCTAAAGGCTTCACTGGAGGTCTCCAAAGGTCTCAAGGAGTCTCCACTTGAGGTCTCCAGGGATCTTCTAAAGGTTTCACTAGAGGTCTCTAAGGTTCTCAACTAAAGGTCTTTAGGGTTCTCTACTGGAGTCTCTAGGGGTCTTCAGAATGCCTACTTAATTTATTAATTTCCTGCCATTGCATATGTTTATTAATTTTTTATGAATAAGTGACAGGAATAAATGGAATAATACAAATAATACTACAACACGACGGAATTTGGGATGAAAATGGAAATTTCAAGGACTACAAAGTGACTGGAATAATTTCTCTACTAGGAGTCTCCAGGGGTCTTCAAAATGCCTATATAATTTATTAATTTCCTGCCATTGCATATGTTTATTAATTTTTTATGAATAATTGATAGGAATAAATGGAAATCATACAAATAATACTACAACACAGCGAGATTTAGGATGAAAATGGAAATTTCAAGGACTACAAAGTGACTGGAATACTTTTGCCTTGCACAGCTAACTTTGATGAATTATGCAAAGTTATTTTAGAGGACCTAGATTTGGAAGGCATCCGCACAAAGCTCAACATTATGTACAAGATTCAAGAAGAGTACCCACCATTACACATAAAAAATGACCTCAACCTGTCATTTTACATAGAGCTCAAAAGACGAGAAGCAAATGTGATGAAATATCCTTTATGCCTCACAATAGTTCAAAACAACCAAGATGTGTGCCTCACGATAGTTGAAAACAACCAACATGACACAGGTTTGGATTTGATACCTCTAAAGTACTTAATGGAAATAGATACACACATAGCAACAACAATAGACACATATGTGGAAAGCAACTTATCTTACCTTCTAGAAATGTTACAAATCACAACCAATATTGCAAAGGATGGTATTGAAAACACATACTCAGAAAGTGACAAAGACAGTGAGACTAACAGAGTTGATGATGATGATGAATATGAAAGTGAACACAGAATAATAGAGGGATACATCTTCAACAATAAACAGTGTGTTAAAAATGCTATTAGCCACAATGCTTTGATGAATCACATCAACTACAAAGTGTTCAAATCTTGCAGCAAAAACTATTTTGTAAGATACATTGACGAAAGATGCACTTGGACATTCAAAGCATCATCAATCTGCAACATAAAGGCATTTAAAGTGAGGAAGTTTTATGATCAACACACATGTCCACTTGAAGTAAGGTTAAGAGAGCAACGACAAGCAACATCATCCTTTCTTTCAAGTGTAATCAAAGAGAAACTGCTAAACACAAAGTCATATTATGGACCATTAAACATTCAAGAAGAAATACACATCAAATATGGTATTACAATCATCTAAGGCATGAAGGACCAAGGAAAAACCAATTGAGAAAGTACTAGGAAAACCCACGGATTCTTACAAAGATCTGCCTGCATACCTCTACATGTTGAAAAAGATAAATCTAGGAACATTCACAGATATGAAAACAACAGAAGACGGGTAATAACATATACATTTAAAAAACATTGATTTTGCAGGTCTCCACATGTTATAACCAAAAAAATAATAATTTTACAGGTCATTCTTATATGCATTTTTTGCACTTTCAGCATCAATTGAAGGATGGAAATATTGCAGACCGTAAGTCGTGGTTGATAGAGCTTTTTTAAAGGGACCATATAGTAGAACATTACTCTTTGCATGCACATACAATACAAATGGGAAAATTCTTCCACTAGCATTCGCTGTTGTGGATTTAGAAAACAACGACTCTTACATGTAGTTTTTTTGGAAGATTCAGGGAAGCATATGGTTATAGACCTGGGATGTGCATAATATCAAACTGATATGACAGTATAGCAAATGCACCAGAAAAAGTATACCCAGAGGCTAGACACTACTACTGCATCTACCACTTGCTGAATAACATAAAAAAGAATCACAGAAGGAATCATTAACAGTTGAAAAAAATTCTTTTTTGGAGTAGCAAAAGCATAGACAAAGAAGGGATTCAATTACAACATGCAACAACTTGATCAAATACATGTGAACATTGCAATTTTTCTCAACGAAGTCACTCCAGCAAAATGGGCAGCAATATACTAAAAAGAAAACAAGAGGCAGGCAATGACTTCAAACATTGCAGAATCACTCAATGCAACAAACAACAAAGCATATGAGCTGCCAATAACTACACTGTTTGAAGCATTAAGAGCCTTGTGCCAATAATGGAGCTAAAATTTCAAAGAAATAGCTATGAATATTGTCACACCATTGACACCAAAATATCATAAAATAATATTTAGTAGATTCATCCAATCAGGGAACTTAAGGGTAAGTTTCTAGCATTTACACTGATTATGTGAAAATTACCTCAATATGTAACGGTCTCTAAGAGTCTCCAAGGGTTTTCACTGGAGGTCTCCACATGTCTTCTGAAGGCTTTACTGGAGGTCTCTAGGGGTTTCCATTAGAGGTCTCCACTAATTCATATTATATAAACTTGATAACATAAATGTTCCAATAAAACATGCAGGTTAATCCATCTTCGGACTACATATACAAAGTACAAAAAGAAAATAGGACATTCACTGTGAACATGGAACAAAAAATTTGTGCTTGCAAAAAATTCCAATAAGATGAACTTCCATGCATCTATGTTGTGGTTATGATACACCAAAATATGTGGGATTCCTATCAATACTGCTTAGAATACTAAAAAAATTCAACACTCAAAGCAACATATGAAATAATAAGGCAACCAATTTCAACAGAAGATAAAATTAAAATACCAGAAGAAGTGTTGAAGCAAGTTTAAAAAGGCCAGTTGGAAAACCTAAAGTGGCAAAACCAAAAAATATAAGGTATAAAACAAACATTGATAAAGCAGTAGAGATGCATTGTACAAGGTGTGGATAAGCCAGACGCAACAGAAGATCATGTAGAAATATACTAAACAAAGATATGTAATAACTAGATTGATCAATTACTAAACATTTACAATGTTAGTCAAAAGTACAATATTCTTAACGAATGAAAAAAAGAAAGAAAGTATACATTGCTCAAATTGTCACTTGTTGCACACCAAAATAAATACCTAAACGATTAGCTTTCCTCATCCGCACTTATGTATCTTTCCTCCTGCTTCATCTTGTCATAGTGAAAGAGGAGACACGAAAGTCTATCACAGTAGAAATTTGGATTAAATTCCTTAGGAATTCCATCCTCAGTGAAACAATAGTAT